>JAANBB010000449.1:0-31974 GCA_014621425.1 Cylindrodendrum hubeiense | reverse complement strand
TGTCGCAGGCTGCACCGCAGCGGGCTTCCGGGCGGCGGCATGACCTCTCCGTGGGCGGTGGCGCCCACTCCTTGCTGCTTCGGGGGGCCTCGATTATGGCTGCCTGCACCGCCGGCGACGTGCATCGCGCGAGGATTGCGAATGCGAGTCTGGTGGCTTTGGCATGTGCTTGGTGTGTCCATCGCGCATCGACGCCAGATATAAGACTGGCAGCGAGCCCCGAGACAGAGGGAGGTATCAGAAGCATCACCAGCCAGAACAGAGCAGATCACAGCAGCTTTCTTAAGCATAAGCATTAACCTTTTTTCCTCTTGATCAGTCTCATTGCTCTTTTACCTGGCTCTACGTTCGACTCTGCATCCGGCTCTTTGTCTAATACCCACCTCTACCACAACACCCACTCCCACAACACCACACAACCCATCACCACCGCCAAAATGACCATCTACTCCGCCTCCAACCGCTCCATCGAGTCCATCGACCCCCTCAAGCAGGCCACCCAGACCCCTCCCTCATACACCCCCCAGTCCGAGACCCCCCAGTACCAGCAGTCGCCTCGCATGTCTGAGCACCAAGAATACTCTACCCCCATCGCCGCCGCCAAGCCCACCATCGGCGAGCGCTTCCACAAGATCAGCTCCAAGGCCGGATGGCCCCTGAACAAGGCTGCCAATGTCATCGGCGCTGAGGGATGGTGGCCCACGAGCATGGACAAGGAGTGCAACAAGGCTGCCCGCATCCTCCACTCCTTCACCCGTACGTATACAGAGTCCCACGGTATAAGTCAAACTTCATCACTAACCCCATCCTCAGAGCTCGACTCCTCCGCTCCTCCCAAGGCCAACGGCCCCATGCACCCAACCGGCCTGACCCGCAAGTCCATGGTCAAGATCCCCCCGGCCGTCCTCCGCAACTGTGCCGGCCTCGCCATCTTCAACGTGCTCCGCGCCGGCGCCTGCCACAGCTCCCTCGCCGGTGGCTCCGGTGTCATCATCGCCCGCCGCGACGACGGCACTTGGTCCCCTCCCTCGGCCTTCATCGTCACCACCCTCGGCGCCGGCTTCATGTTCGGTCTTGACGTCTACGACTGCGTCTGCGTTCTCAACACCCAGGAGCAGGTCTCTGCCTTCACCAACCCCCGAGTGTCTCTTGGCGCCGAGGGATCCATCGCCATGGGCCCCGTCGGCACCGGTGGCCATGTTGAGTCGGCTGTCAGCAAGACCGCCAAGCCCATGTGGAGCTACATGAAGAGCCGTGGCCTGTGGGCTGGTGTTCAGATCGACGGTACCATCATCCTCAGCCGCTCCGATGCGAACGGCCTCTTCTACAACGAGCGCGGCATCACTGCCAAGAAGATCCTTCGCGGCGACGTCGCCTGGCCCATGGGTGCCAAGCCCCTGTTCGAGGTCCTCAAGGCTCTCGAGGGACGCCTCGACTACGACCGCACCATCGTCCAGGAGGTCGGCATGGTTCCTCCCCCCAGCGAGGCCATCATGTCCGACAAGGACTCATCTGCTTCCATCTACTCAGGGCCCCGAGAGCGCCATGCCGAGGAGACCCACAACGTCGCCTCCAACGAGACGACTGCCTACAGGGACGAGCCTGCTCCCGAGTACAAGGACGATGATAAGCCCCAGTACAACAAGGATGCTGGCAAGCCCGAGCACAAGGACGACGAGGAGTACGACATGCTTGCTGATGAGAAGGAGAGACTTGCCAGGTCAGGATACTAGGAATATCACAGTTTGCTTCTTTGGCGTTTTGGGGGAGAAATTGGGTGTAATACATGGACTGAGTTCTCGATTGTTATCTTTCTCCTTTGTTCATGGGTGGTAGCATTGTTTGGGTTATGGCCATGCCAGTCTTTTCTTGGGTTCGGTATCTTAGATCGGTCTATCATAAATAGGTTCTTATTGAAACTCTTCGATCATATCATGGCTCGTGTGTCCCTGAAAATTGACATGCACGCTTCCAATTTTGTATCCATACGTCTTCCGAGAACCAGGCTCCGAGGCGACTAGGCACTCCAAGGGGTACCACTAATCGTATAGTACATCTGAATTCCCAGGGTCTCGCCGGTGTGGAGTGAATCGCAGGTACCCCGCCGTCTGCGGTACTTTCTGCGCTTTGTGTAAGTGCTACCATCGACGGACAGACAAGGACGGAAAGCACATAATGAAATCTGTTGAAGGAAAAAATAATAATAAAATCGCTGTTGTTTCTCGTGCTCGAATTTAACTCTTCTCTCATTGGTCACTTTGAACGAACCGCTAGCGACAATACTCGGTGTCTTCTGGAGCTTACATCTGCTGTTCATCATCCTCACTTGCGCTCAACTAGAAACACCACAGCCAGGAGCAATTCGGCGCGCAAAAAGACAGCTCGTCCCAGATAAGACTTTGAGTTTATACATAAATTCAAACAGTTGTTTGGTTAAATGTCTGGATTCAGTTTCCTAAAATGTGGTGTCCAGCTAAGACAATCATGATCCGTATCTTGATAAGCTCGGCCGAGCTCCTCCGCTTTCCGGGAAACTGCGGTCCCTCGCATAAGGCATGCGGTACAACATACTGTAAGATTCCAACAGCCATCTTCTGCGTCCAACTTCAACATCAAAATCACATTTTTAAGTAACCAGTATTCCACAGGCAGTCGGGTAACGAGCTCTCCAACATGTCGACCACTGAGGACCTTTCATTTGCCTTCTACGGCACCCTGATCCACTCGCCCAGCGTCCAAACCCTTGAGATCCTGGAGCAAGCGATCGTAGCTGTGAGCGCCTCCACCGGCCGCATCATCGCTCTTCAGGCCAATATCCCAAAAGACCAGGTCGAACAGACGCTCAAAGCCCTCGGAGTCCCGCCCGACCGCACCACCCATCTCCTCTCAGGCCAGTTCCTCATCCCGGGCTTCGTCGACACTCACAACCATGCACCGCAGTGGATGCAGCGCGGCCTCGGACAAGGCATGCACATTCTCGACTGGCTTTCCGGGGTGACGTTCCCCAACGAGGCACGGTTCCGCGATCCGGAGTATGCGCGCCGCGTTTATGCTGACATGGTTGTGGGAATGTTGCGGCAGGGCGTCACCACGGCCAGTTACTACGGTTCGTTGCACGGTGACGCCACATGCATCCTGGCCGATACTTGTCTCAAGAAGGGCCAGAGAGCCTTTGTGGGAAAGTGCAATATGAATCGGAACTCGCCGGACTTTTATCGCGATGCAAGCGTAGAGGAGTCGCTCGCAGAGACGGAGAGATGTATCCGTCACATACAAACCATTGATCCCTCCAACAAGCTCCTCAAATATGTCATCACCCCTCGCTTTGCCATCTCCTGTGAGGGAGATCTCCTCGCCGGCCTGGGTTCTATCGCCTCTCGTAACCCAGACCTCCCGATACAAACACACTTCAACGAAGCCGAGCAGGAGGTCAAGGCCACGCTCTCCCTCTTCCCCGACTTCACCAATGAAGTAGACCTGTACTCGCACTACGGTCTCCTCAAGCCTAGGTCCATCCTCGCCCACTGCACCATCATGACCGACGCCGAGACGCAACGCCTGGCTGACCTCGACTGCGGGATTGCGCACTGTCCGACTTCCAACATGACCGTCGGCGGTGGGTTCATGGCCGCCCCCGTGAGAGAGTTTCTAAACTGCGGCATGAAGGTGGGGCTGGGAACCGACTCTGGCGGCGGCTTCTCATCATCTATTCTTGATTCGATGCGACATGCTCTCATCGCCTCCTTCTCACGAGAGGCAGCATCTGCAGGTCGTGAGAAGGGCCTGACGTTGGAGGAGGTATTCTACCTCTCCACAATGGGAGGTGCGAGGGTCATGGGGATGGATGACAAGATTGGAAACTTCAAGGTAGGCAAGGAGTTTGATGCCGTTGTGATCGATATGAACACGGCTCGAGGTGGAGTGAACGCACCGATTGAGGAAGAGGATGAACTAAGAAGGGTGTTTGACAAGTTCCTGATGACGGGAGATGACAGGAACATGATCGAAGTTTTCGTCAAGGGCCAGAAGGTTCATTCTTTGTAGGAAGTAATGACATTAATTATATGAGGCGGTGCTGTCACTCATCTTCCTACCAGACCGCATGCATCCTACAGTCTGTTTCTCATTACACTGCCTCATCTCCTACTGGCGTCCGTCTCTTTGGCCTTGACTGCCCAGGAACATCCGCATCCACATCTATGAGATTCTGTATGCCACTCGTCCTGCGTGCAAACATGGTGCTACTAGCCGCGCTATCCAGACCGCCATGGGGCCACTCTCGCTTTGCTCCCCATCCAACACTTCTTGATAAAGTCTGGCCCGCATAGTCGATATCGCCATCAAAGCCGTACCGAAAGGCATCCTTGGGCTGCAGCGGGAGATGATTGAAACGCCAGTCCCAGATCGCAGCGTACGAGGTGCGGTATGCAGCGAAGGCCATGATTATCCCAATACATGATCCTCCGACAATGTCGTACCAATTGTGTGCGGCATCGATGGTTAGTGAGCCACAGATGAGTACAGCACCCAGGATGGGCAGAAAAGTGAGACAGAGCTTCCAGAATGCAGGCTTGTGGTCGGCCCAGACCTTGAGCTTAGCATTGAGCCACAAAAAGAGGAACCCAAAGGAAGCGAAAGCAGCGGTCGAATGGCCGCTGGGAAACGAAGTGATGGCGTTCTTGAGTTTCGCGTGATCGGGCTGGGTGCAGATGTCTATGGTGTACATGATTTGATGGAACCCGACACCATTGAGGCCTGAGTCGTTGCGCGACCCCGCGAGTGAGATGTCCGGCATGCAGACATCGAGAAAGTAGGGTCTAAAGCCTCCCACAAGCTGCTTGAGAGTGACTTGGAAGATGGAAGCAAGAATGACCGCCCATGTGGTGCCGATGATGGCGTTGCTAGCGTCCCAAGCAGACTTGATGCGTATCTGAGCGATGATGTAGATGACAATGGGGATGGCAATGGATATGAGTCCCGCGAGCCATGAGGGGATAATCCAACCACGGTAGGGGTACGCCCACTGAGGATATATGATATCTCCAGAGGAGTCGAAGGCGATGGGAAACGTCCTCGTGACGAGGGCTGGAATCGGGGAGTGGTAAAGCTGGAGATACGTTAGCAGGAGGCGAGCACGAGCAGTTGGGCATGGATATTCCTACGGCGAGAGTGGCACCACCGATAAGGGCCATAAATAAGAGGTCAAGCCAGGTCAACTTGAGCCATTGTATCGCAAATGCCTTGAGCTTCTGTGTGGTCAGCGTCGTAGCACGGCGTCGATTGGGCTGAGGGAGAGACGGCATGATGTGATGTTGGAGTTCGACCCCATCAGCTCAATCAGGTAAAAAATTGACGGTACAGCGAATCCCAGAGGGGTATTTCTTTGAGAAAAAGGAAGGTGTAGATTTGATGTCCTTTTTGAGTCTCCGGTCGAGGGCCAGTCGTTCTGGTTCAGGCTACATGTCGCGTGCTCAGCACAAGACACCTGACGTCATGACATTTTTCATCGGCGATGACGCAGGGGCTAGGACTATTCAGCAACGAGAGCGTCTTCCAACTACAGGTCATCACTAGCTGGATTAGGATTAAGAGAAAACTTAATTGACGGCCTCAATAGTCGCATTCATTTATTCACAGATTTGACAACTGTATCCAACAATCACCACTCTTTATATGCGCTTGACAGACGTCCTTGGACCAACCAGCCAATGTCAAATGCAGCACAAATCACAACGAACGGGTGCAAAGATACATTGAGAGATCTAATATTCAAAACTTTGATTCTAGTCAGGTAACTATCTACTAAATTGTAATCATAGACCCAATCATATCATTAAACGCCATGCCATGCCCGCTTCTGTGAATTCATTCATGGCCAAGCATTATCCCATTCACGACCTCTCGCGAACGCTGAGCGCAGGACCATCTATATATACAAGAAATATTGATTCTGTCATCCTTCTCGCGAATCAGACGAGCGAACCAGCGTTGGGAATGGGATGGGCACGGCTGCGCACGCGGACGTCGTATGGGAGCGGTGTGTCACCGATGGTGTGATCCTCCTGGTCCGTGGATCCAGCGACACACTTAGCACCCTTCCACGCAACGTCTGCAGCATAGCGCCACTGCTCAGTCACGTCCTTGGTCATGAGCTGGGTGTAGAAGAGGCGGCAGTGAGCGGCCTCGTAACGGAAGTGCACGGGGTAGCCGTCGAGGTCGTCGGTGGTGTAGGCGTTGAGCGCGTTGACCCGGCCACCTTCGGAGCCCGCGACGAGGGGTAGAAGAGGCGCATCCTTGAGGCTGGGGAAGGCGTCCGCGGCGTCCGAGACAATCCGTAGGGCCTCCTTCTCCTGCTTGATGCCGGTCAGGAACGACGAGGTACTCGAGACGATGTTCGAGTTGAGGTAGAGGAGCGAGCCCTTGACACCACCCATAGCCTGCATAGCCCGGTGTAAAGGTCGACCGCCCAAGGCCAGCGTGCGGATGCCGTGGCCGCGGGTGAGCAGGCCGGTCAGGATGCCACAGGCTGAGGCGCAGGTTCCATCGGTGACGATAAGGATGTTCTCGGGCTTGAAAACGGGCTCAAAGATGACCGTGTAGTTAGGGTTCACACCGTTGATGTAGACGGGAACCGATGAGTCCCAGGGAATGTCATTGTCGTTCTGGAAGGCCGCGGTGACGTTCTGGCCGCCGGCAGCAGTGTAGGGGCCGAACCAGCTCTTGCCGGTATTGATGGGCTTATTATCGGGGCCGATGGGGTAGTAGATGCTGGAGGTGACCATGACGTTGACGAGAGTGTCGTAGTCAGCCTCGGAGGTGGCCTCGAGGAGCTCGTTGGCGCGGTACCGACCCCAGGCACTGAACTCGCCCTGAGGGAACAGGAGGCGGTAAATCTCGTTAGCAAGAGTGACAGAGCCACCGCCATTGGCAGACAGATCAATGATGAGCTTGTCGCGGTTCTCCGCCTGGGCCTTCTTGAAGAAATCAACAATGACCTCGCGGGCTTCGAGGACGTATGCGGTGATGTTCAGGTTTCCGAAGTCGGACATGTCAAAGCCGACGGGCAGGAAGCTCAAGATGGAGAGGACGGCGGTGTCCTGGTAGTCGGTGTCGTTGAGGAAGTATCCGGCGACGGAGTTCATTGAGTGCTTCTCGACGGGGTAGGGGAAACCGGTCACAATGGCAGACTCCTCCTCCTCGTCGGTAGAGCGGCGCATCTTGGTGCTGCTCTCGTTCTTGGAGCTGGAAGTGGCGGGGATCTCGAAGGCGTTCTGGAAGTCCTCTCCGGACCCGATGCCGTTGAAGTCGGTGGTGGGCATGAAGATGATGGTGCTGTTGAGCTGGAGCGAGGTGCCGTTTCTGAACTTGACCACGTTGTAGTCGGGAATCTCGAACTGGGAGAGGAGCGAGACACCGGAGGCGCCAGTAGCAGTGCGCTGGATGGTGGTGAACATGTTGTTGAACTGGGCATCGGGGTCCTGGAAGTTGGCCGGGTTGCGGGCGGCGTCGTTCTCGAGCCACCTGGCAACCGGGATACCGTCGATGCTAGCGATGGCCGAAGGGCGGTAGTCGAGCGTATGGTTGTTGCCCCTGAGGACATCAACGGTCATGAAGAACTCGGGCAAGTCCCTGGCGTCGTGAGAGAGCGACGTCAACCGGAGGCGTTGACGCACGAACAAGAAGGCGTTGAGCAGAGCCGGGGCGTAGTCGAAGTGGTTGTCGTTGGAGGCGACGAACTGTTGGTGAAGCGTTAGTGTGTATTCAAGGAGTGACTTTGGCTTGAAGGAATCTTACAATGGCTCGCAGGGCCGTCATGAACTCGTACTGGTTGTCATATCCATTCTTGTTGAGCTTGGTCCTGACGGCCTCGATGCCGCCCAGGATGTCCACACCGGGGAACAGATACTCATCCGGAGGGTTGGCGAGGGTCTCGATGGTGCTCTGGAACTGCACAAAGGGCAGGAGGTAGTCGATGAGGGCGAGATCGCGCTCCTTGGCGAGCGGCACCGACTTGAGGCAGGCAATGCCGACGGAGGGCCGCACGTCGACGATGGGGGCGTCGCCGAGCTTGGAGCCCGAGGCCTTGTATGCATCGGCGAGGATCTTGCAGGGCTCCGAGTCGCGGTCCTGAATGTCCCGCTTGAAGTTGAAGGCGGGCTGGTGCAGCGCCCGGTGCATCACCTGGTGCGGCTCCAAGGCGGCGGTTGCCAGGCCCGCGAGGGCCAGCAGAGGGAGTCCGGGAATCATGATGAAGACTCTGAGAGAGAACAGGACCCGAACAAAAGAGTTGGAAGAGCACAATGAAGCTGTCGTCGGTCAGTATGAGCGATAGGGCTGAGGAGAAGGCGTGGGCCATTCCGGGCGCCAGCCAACGTTCTTATATCCAGCCACGGCCCTTCAGCCATGGTCCTTCAGCCCACGCCTCCGCAGGACGCAGGACGAGCTAGCGAGCGAAGCAGCTAGGGAGCAAGCATGGAGCTGACTGAAGGCGGCCCTGGAGAGCCCACGCCGTCGTCCAGCCCAAACCCCAGCTCCGTGGCGCAGCGATGGGGTTCCACTACCGAGCGACAAAGCCGCGGAGGGACCCGCGGGCAGGGCCTGGCTTGCTTGGCTTCAAGCCGCAGGCTCCAGCAGGGCTGAGCTCCGCTCCGTAGTGGACTGGGAGCGCGATGGAGGCTGGACGCCAGGGCCAGCTGGCGTTGGGTTGGCGTGGTTGGGATGGTGCTGACGAAGGACGACTCGCTTGGCTTTGTGTCCGAACGCTCCAGGACATGCACAGGACCATCGCGGGCGCTTCAAGGGTGCCCCAAGGATGCTCCAAGGGCGCTTCATGGATCGTCGTCCAGCGGGCCTCGTCTGTTTTGTTTGTCAATACCAACGGGCCAATTACTTCCGTCAGTCGCCTGTAACATGCCCATGTTCAGCCCTGCTGGTCCATCCTACCGCTTACTTGTCGCCACGGTGCAGATCCAACCAGAGCGCTGGCGCTGCAGGTCCGCCGCTGGCCCCAGCCGGCTCTGGATGCCTCTCCACAGCAACAGCAGCAGCATGTTCTGCAGCGATCAGAGAAACAGAGACACCAGAGACAACGGGAGCCGGATCGATTAAGCTGGATCGATTCTGCAGATTCTCTCCCCCGTCTCCCCAGAGTCCCCACGTGCCGGCCCGCCACCTTCATTCCATCTCGCCCAAGACACCTTCAGACTGTTCCAGGCCCCGCCGAAAGCCCAGGCCGCTGGAAATGGCGTCCACGGGGCTGAAGATTGGTCACCACTGATTAGCCCAACGGCTATTTTTACAACGGGGCCCAGTCAGCTGCGGTGCAGTGCTAATGTGCTTAGCCGCAGCCCCCGAGCCAGCGCTATCCCTGTTCCCTGTCCCGCCCCTCTCATTTCGTTCGGAATCTCCAAGGTAAAATCAAAGGTAAAAGGGCTTTTGGCCATTGCCTGTCTGTCCTAGTAGCCTGTCCTAGTTGCCTAAATCCTACTGGGCGGGGTCTCCAGCGGCCCTTCCAGTGGACCATCCCAACAACCTGGGCTCCGCAGCATCGAGGTCTCATCTCTATTGCTGACTTGAGCATTCCCGCCTTTCAATTTGGGCCAATTTGGGGGCCGACAGCTGGTCCACCGCAATTGGTACTTTGGTGATGCTGCACGAACATGTATGTCTCGTGCTGCAGTGTCCAGATCCCCTGCTTAAACCCGAGATCCGGTCTCACCCTCCTTTTCCACATGGTCTGGATCGTCAGGTACGCAAAACAGTGGCATAGAGCATACAGCGTCTCGGGACATAGCTGGAGTCTGCCTATTCACATCTTCAATGAGAATATCAAAGGCTACTGAGGATGTGGAAAGATTAAAAATAAAAAATCACGGGGTAACACAGCCCAAAGGCCGCCCCGGTTTTCTCGAGCCATCACCGCCATCTGCCATTTTTGCCCACGCATCCGTTGACCTGTGCATCGGCCGAAACAGCCGGACTTTCGGAGCCTTTTCTTTTGGGTATTAGGGCTTACAGTCTGACAACAATCATGCCGGGACGTCATGGTGGATGCTGCATCCTGGGCATTGAGATCAAGCCCACAGACGGTTTTCCCAGTTCGGACGAAGACCCATCTCGCTATTGGTCGCTGAACGAGACGCCGTGATTCGTCGTCCCATCGTACATCAACATCATCTACCATGTGCCGTCAATCCATATACTTCCCGGTTCATTAGCGAACAACCCCATGTATCGACTATGTCTCCCAACTCTCCAACAAGCCGGGTATCAATTTTACTCCGCCTCTCGACCGTGACGTTCCAAGCTTCGCAAGACTACTCCCCGCTTCTGACATGCACAGAAGAGTTTCGGCGTTTGCCGTCTCACTCGTTCTCGCCCTATCACCGTGAACATGCCTCCCAGCCTCTCCCCTCCAATACTCGGAAAATGCGGCATACGCCCATCTCCGACACATTGCGGACTTTACCACTAGTGGCGTTGCTCAAAATGCTGCCTAACAAAGAAATGTGACCCTACCAATGACGCGCGGCTGGCGATATTCGAAGAAGCGTGGCCAGTGTCCTTCCAGCAAATATAGTAATTACACATTATGCTTCAGCTGCTGAACCCCCTGGGACACTATGAGCAATCTTCTCCCTGTGCGGTCTCTTTGTAGATAGATCAGGATACCTCCCTCGAGTACGGTAACCATTTGTGCCAGACCGATGATCAGATGGAACCAAATGTCAAAAATGAATGCAAAAATATACCAAAAAGCTCACAACAGAGAGGATTCCCCAGTCCTCACCGACCTGAGTACCAATTCGCCGCTTCTCATCGTGACTCAGATCTTGACTAAGGGAGAGCTGACGGGATCCCAAGTTCTCTTGCGTCCATAGTTGCATATGCCAGAGGACGAGCGAGGATTAGATTAAGTTTCCGCGGCACTGCAATGATGGGTTAATCATAAGCCTATCCATTTTAACCCCCGCTTATTTTATTCTATGGCATTCATTGAGGTATTAAAATTCAGTAGCTTACGATCTCAGATCCAGTACTATTAACAACCTGCTTAATATGGCGTATCCACAGCTGTCCATTCGGCCTTCACTGACCTGTCGTATAGTTTTATTAAAGTCTGTTTATTCCTTTTACTTGAATGATGAGTGGGATAGCACGGGGCAAACTATCGCGAGCAAGATACAGAGTGTGGGGGGGACGCAACGAACAAGAGTCATGATTATAAGTCTGCGCGCGCCTTACACCGATACACCGATTACATGTTTTACCACCTCCTTATAGTAAATCCATTTAATCTTTGAAAACCCTTAGTTCAATAGCAGTAGATAATCCTACACAAGTGATGGTACGGGGGATATATTACATAGCCTGGTTCTCGATCTGTCGCTCGGGTCTTACCCTATACTACGTCAATATCACTTGGCTCACTCCCAGTTCACACTTTCGCCTTGTCTTTACTCTAGATGAGACTCCTAGAGCTCCCAAGAGGGTTCTCGACCTCTGTAATCAATAATCTTTGTGAAAGTCGTGGCACTTAGAGGCTGGACTTTCCAAAATATCATGCTCTCAAAAGAACCGTTCTATTTTCAGTTTTTCAATCACAATATATTTATGATGATCCACGTCAATCAGGAGATGATCTTTTCCTAGAGAATTCTCTTCGGCTTTAGGTCTTGAAAATAGCATAGACACAATCACTTCTAGTGTCTCAAGGTAAGACAACATCACAGGATAAATGTGAAGATTATCTGCACAGCTCTCGTAGAGTATTGTGTATTTCTGCATCAGGCGTGTGTTAACAAAACACCTAGACAACCGTACGCAGGACCGAAAAACATCCGGTTGCCTCACTTCCTCCTTCCCGAAAGCCAACTTCAACATCGCTCTGTCTAGTGGCGTGGCTCGGCAGAATACCCAAAATAATCAATCAGAAGGAGCATGTAAATCTAACTCAGCGGACTAAATCATAGTATGTATGCCTCGGGGAATATCACCTCTATGCAAACAGACAGACTGTCCCAATATCATGCGCCCATCCGGAACTGAGCAGCAGAATGTTGGGTCCATTAGGGGAGAAATCCCCGAGAGTTGGTTAATCCCCGGGCTAGGAGCAGCCAGGGGGAAAGAAGCACGTCCACTCTCCATTAGTCGAGCTAAGAAGCGGTGAGGCAGTCCTCAAGTTGACCATGACTGGGGAATCCTTGCTGTTATATGTTTCTTTGCCTCTTTGTGCCACTCCACAGGAATCTCTATTCCCATGGATTTCATGCCACTCAACGCCTCAACCGGTACATACGACCATAGCTCTTAGAAAATACGGGATCCCGTCCGCTCTCCCCTAGTCAAGCTGAGAAGCGGTGGATTAGTACTCGGGTCGGTGACGACCGGGGAATCCCCACTGTTGTATGTTTTTTTGCCCATTGCTATCTCTTTTTGGAACTGTCTTTTTATTTGTGTTCATTTTTCTTCTATTTTACAGTACCCCGTGCAGCATCAAGGTGAGATATGAGTAGAATGATGTAACTTTGGGTGGATTGGTGAGAATGATAATAGAATGGCATTCAAGTCCAGATAGCAAATGGACAAATAGGAGGGAAATTTTATCACTTTCGAGATTGCTTCGCATGTGCACTTGTCAGCACAGAGAAGAGCAGGATTGATTTGATGTAATCATTAAATTATTCATAATTCGTAATTTTACTACATGAATGAGAGACTGTCTGTGTTTCTCTGAGTTGTCTCGCAGACAACAGGTGGATGCTTGTAGTTCATGAAAGGAGAGAAAAGTTTGCTCATGTAGCCGCAGTTGTGGTATAAGTCTTCGTCCCTCCACAGTATCGAACCCAGCCATCTAAATTCGATTTCTTAATGATAGTGGTGAATTGATAATTTTCTGAGGCTTTGTCGGAGGTGGGACAAAGTTCCTTGACTGCAGAGGTGGATATTTGGTCGGGCGCCTCGGGATATTCGATTTGGAAGACCGGTTTCCCAGCCTTGATAAACGGTGCGTAGGCTTGACACTCCGAATATTCACTGCATTGCTCGACGGTAGCGAATGCGACGTAGGATAGAACCTTGGAAATAATGTCCACACCGTTCTTAAGACCCATCGACATCTTATATGAGGCAGCGGTGTTGGATAAAAACTTGATGTAATCGATTTGATTCGCCTGTGTCAACTTGAAGCCAGTGTTGTAATCCTAATAGATACTGGGTTAGAATCAAATTTATACAAGTAATATTGGTACCATAAAGAGTGAATATTAAAGCAAGGGATAGTGTAAAAGAAGGGAAGGACAGGGAGGAATCTTACATAGGGGTCAATATTGTCGGGATCAATCGCATCGCATCCTTTCTGGGATGCGTACTTGATGCGGCCCGCCATAATTTTACGCACAGCAGCACTGCGGGTATTAAGCCAGTTCTCGCCCTTCCAGTCCTTCAAGGGGGCCCCGACATCAGCAGCCTGGAACAGGTCTGCGTCGTCTCTCCAGTCCTCCCGTGTTCCGGCGCTGAAATAGCAAATAACCTTCTTGCCAGCGGCATGTAAGGCTTTGAAAGTCGAGGCATCGTTGTCGTACATATCCAATGTCCAAACATCGGCATTAGGTGAGGGAGCTTTTTGGGTGATCTTGACGGGGTTCAGTAGAACAATTTGCCATGTGTCGCCAATGCTTGGTGTCCATTTGGTGGTCGCCCTGACTTCGGGTAAAGCGCTTCGAAAGCGAGGTTTGCTAGTTTCAGCAACATCCGCTGTCGTTCTCAACGGACTACCGACAACGCTCCCAAGTCCAACCATGGCCAACATCATCCATGATAGAGATGATCTTCTTCTTGAGAACATGCTTTCCATGACAGGCTCCATGGCTCTTGAAGTTTCTATGAGTTCTTTCTCAGGCGAACTTGTTGCCGAATGTGATAAATCTCTGGCGGTAAAGTTGAAGGTGATGGATTGAAACCGTTGATTTTGGCCCAAGCAACGGTGTTGAAAGTTGAAAGATGAATAAGGAAGTGGTGATGTTCCAAACCACAGGACAATGAGTCCGTATTTAGGGAAGGATTGAAGATGTCTCGTCTGTGTCGTGTGTCGGTGAGTGTGAGATTGTCTGAGACAATGCAGAGTGATTCTGTGTAGACAAGATCTCCCTTGGGTCGGTGATGGACCGCTATAAATGGTTCTGCAACAATGGGACGATGTTTAAAAGGCTTAAGATTAAGTTTCGGAGCACCGCAATTCCTTTGGAGCGATGGCACGGTGCTTCAATGAACTAAGATGGTCTTTGAGTCGAGTGTGCAACACAAGCCGGTATAGGCACTAGAGATAAGATTTGTGGCTCGATGTCTATTCAGATCCGCAAACTCAATCGCTAGGATAAAAAGCGGCCGGATATCACCTTATTTGCCGGCAATCGAGGGGTATCCGGAACTAATACGAATATGGATCTTGCCCCTCGCCCGAACTGACAGGTCCAAAGGACGTTGGAGATTGAGAGCGGGCCAACGCATACCCTTTCCCTAAGTAGGGGCTAGATCCCATCTTTAACCTTACTGGTCCAGACTCTCTTCGCAACTGCCAAGACACATTCCAGTGTACATTCCAGCGCACTTGTCGTCGCTGCATTCCAGTGTATAAGCCAAGCCATTGTATGCCTAGATCCAAGCCTAGATTCTTGAACCTTAAACAATCACTCATAGCCCCAGATGTGCCGAGGAAGGTCCCTCGGCTCTTTCTTTGCCGCTCCCAAAGGGGGCGTTAGCTCGGATTGACAATCGGCCTGTTGACCATGGTTGAGATTCATATTGACCCCTGTCATTTTTGGCAATCTTGATGAAGTCTCTAATGTGACGACCGCGAGTTATGATACCATCTCATGAGTTGGTTATGTTCTTAGATCCGTACCTCATGATAGTCGAGGCCATGTCCATTTGTAGGACCCCACAAACTGGTTTCCACTATACAAGTGGCGTTGCAGATCAACGGAGATGCCTGAATGGTATTTCGGAGTCGCCTATTGGTCTTCTCAGTCTCATAGTTTCTGCGGGAAGTGAAACAATGGAATTCCATCTGCGGAATGCATCCTCATCCGACGAGCTTATATCCAGGCGTACAGCAAATGGCTTCCATCATCTACCCTTGATGAGTTGACAAAGGAACCTTGCTTGTCCCCGCAAAAGTGATGTGAGCGATGGTGAAAAGTTCAATGAAACGGTTCCATACCATCTTCCATGTTGATACTCTTTGTTCCTGGTGTCATTTGTTGCATGATGTCTCAGGGTGCAATGCTTTGGTTAAGCACAGCTCGGAAATGGCAAAAAGCAAAACAAAGATGCATCACACTTTGGAAAGGAGGAGCAAAAAATACATACAACAGCGAGGATTCCCCGGTCGTCACCGACCCGAGTA
Organism: Cylindrodendrum hubeiense; assembly: GCA_014621425.1. Lineage (NCBI taxonomy): Eukaryota > Fungi > Ascomycota > Sordariomycetes > Hypocreales > Nectriaceae > Cylindrodendrum > Cylindrodendrum hubeiense. Next base: position 16,568 of record JAANBB010000449.1, on the reverse strand, counting down.
CTAATTCGCCGCTTCTCAGCTTGACTAGGGGAGAGCGGACCGGATCCCGTATTTTCTAAGAGCTATGGTCGTATGTGCTGGTTGTGGTGTTGAGCGGGATTAAATCCACAGGGATGGGGATTTCGGGAAGAGCCAAAAAGGGACAACAACAAAGGCAAAAAACATACAACAGTGGGGATTCCCCGGTCGTCACCGACCCGAGTACTAATCCACCGCTTCTCAGCTTGACTAGGGGAGAGCGGACGGGATCCCGTATTTTCTAAGAGCTATGGTCGTATGTGCCAGTTGAGGCATTGAGCAGGATGAAATGCCCAGGAACTGAGATTTTACAAAGAGGCAGAAAACCACACAAACAGTGGGGTGGCTTGAGCTGTGGCTTGGACTGTGGGCGCTGATTGGGCTGGGCCACATAGCATTGGTGACGCGGATTTGGTGTGGCGTCTTTAGTTTCGATGCAACTCTCATAATTCGCGAGAAGATGAGATCAGTCTTAAATGAAACCTCGGGTATCTGTCAGAGAGTTGAATACTGAATAGTGCTCCAGCTGTCATGGCTGGGCCTGGTTGGGTGGACCCGGTCGTGATCAGCAAGCTGGGGTCGAGAGTCTCAATTAGGACTGTCTGCACCTCCACAATCCCTAGCAATCACAACCCTCCCCCCCCGGAACATTACTTGAGCTATAAGGGCTATTCGATATCATTTACGGATGTGGGACGTTCATGTGGTCGTCGGATCTAGGTCGCCGGGGGGTCGATGGTGGGCTACGCCGGGGAAAGTGGGGTCCAGGGTGTAACGGAGATCCGGTGTGCGTGAGTGCACTCGAGGTTCGGCAGTGGGATGCATTCGAGAATTAGATGGCCATGTGTAATGGTGAGATTCAACCGCTTTCCATTTTCTAATTTTATCTCTTAGTTCAATCCCTAGAGATCCGTTAAAGTCGGCCGAGTGTTCATCCATGGCGTTTGTCGTGACCCTAACACCCTCTGCCCGTAGCGTAGCAGCTTGGTTATGACTCCCCTTGGGTTGAGACGTGGTATTTAAGCCAGCTCCACACAGAAGCACGGGCGATCAAGCCTCGGCGAGATGATGCCCTTGGCATTGATTACCCACTGCCAAGGGATGTTGTTGTTATTGAAGCACTACGAGACGGCATATTATTTATTATTCATCTATAGCCCATAGATAATTACAGTAAAAGCTAGGCATTTCTATTGCCAGAGTATTTCAATCACCACCTTTGACCAACATCAGTTCTTTGCGACGTAATCAGCTGACTGGCTTCGTGGAAGAACCTTCAGCTGCAGGCGTGAGCGTGGCCATAGCCATAGCAGCTCAGTTCCGTCTGCGCCTCTTACAGCTCCGGACACCACACCAGATACACGAACTAACAGCTAGTACGAAAATAATAGGTATTCCGACTAACATAAACCACCATAAACCAGCACCGAAGTATTCCTCCCCACTTTGAGCATCATCGGTCAAGGGACCACGGTCATATTCGCCGTCGTCGATAACTTGGCCGGGAGTCCAGGTCGGGATTAATTTGTTGCTAGTCAATGTGGGTAGGCTCGGTGTTAATGTCGACGTGTCAGATGCCTCCCATGTTATAGCCCAGGCCTCATGCAATATCAGGGTTCGGACTGTGGTGGAGTCCATGATTGCTGGGTCGTCGTCGTCAGAACGTGTTGTTCGGTCCTCCTAACGCCCACATGGATTGTGAACTAATTCTATATCATAGTCGTAATATCCTATGAAGGATACAAAAGTAAAAGCACTAAAGTAGATAGTTAGTTTTATTATCTCCTCAGGTGAAAGATAGATAAATAATAAATATCAGCGGACCTATTGCAGCAGAAGGCTGTTGAAGGCCCAGTATCATCGGCCATCGCATTGTAGACCCAGCCAGCAGGACATACAGCTGGACTGAAGGAGAGACGGCTCTCTGGAACGACTGAATCCCATCCGGATGGGTAGCATGATGCAACGGGTTTGGATACCACAACAGTCACAATCTCTGTGGTGTTTTCATAATTGGTAGTCGAAAGTACAGTGCTGCGCGTCCAGTGGGAGTCGCAGCCGCGTGGCTGTGAGAATGGTGTAGTAAGTGCGGGTAGTGCCGTAGCTGTTGCGGAGATGGTGGAGAGGGACGGTGTGGTATTCGAAGACATGATTGTGGTTGTTGGCGGAGGCGGGGACGGAGTCCAGGGTCCTGGAGGGTCCTGGGGGAGGGGGCGGACAGGGCATTGACTTATAAGTACGCGGTGCGTACTGTGGACGTCCATAAACTGTTGGTCGCCTCAGCTGAAAGGCCTCCGTTGTAGTACCTCGTGTAGAGTGAGTCGGTTAGTCGGTTGGTTAGTCGGTTGGCTGGCTGGTTGGCTGTTGGGTTCATCACAGCATACTCGATTCAGCGTGTCAGGCGCCTTTCAAAGGCTACCTGAACTACTGAACGGAGTACAGCGCCAAATAGTGGATAGATGGCGGTGATTAAGCTTAATTTAGGTAGCCTAGTGCCCGCTAGGCAAGGGGCTTGGTGTGCAGGGAGGGCCCTCTAGCCGGAACGAGGGAGAATATTGGCGGGGTCTCACAGGGGCCTTTTGTCGCTGGAAAGCCTCAGGGCCTTGCTGTTGCTTGGGAGCAGCGGTGATCGCCTCTTGCTGATGTCGCAGTTCTCGCTTACTGTGTATATATCGAGGTCAAGGGCGAGCGTGCAGAGCTCGGCGCTCAGATCCTCCCAATTAGCCTCGTTCATGGCCACCATGCCAATGTAATCAACCATGAGGGCGTTGGGGAAAATCTTAGGCGAGGTCTCGTTGATGCCGCTCCAGTACAGTGCTGGATCCGTGGCGAGGACTGCGATGGATTGAAGGTCGTAAGTGAAGGTAGAAGTCATGAAGTTCGGTGTCGAGAGCCACTGGCCTACGTGGAACTTAGTATTCGCTTCCAATCCGAGATTGCCTTATTGGTCACATCTTCTGAGTCTTCTTTGTTGAGCCAGGCGCCCGTCCATTATTGATCTTCTTGAGCTTATCGAAGAAGTTCTTGATGTCGTCGCCCCAGTAGATAGGCCCAAGACTCGGCACGTTGCGCAAACCGAACAGGTAGCGGAACTGCAACACAATGACCTCGCCAGAGTTCTCCTCAGTGAAGTCGTTGATTTCCTCGATGTCTTCGTCATAAAACTCGCCTGATCTGCCAATGGTTAGAACTTTGAGTTTAATTCCTCCGTAGCCTTTAAAGGAGTCGTTTATTCCGTCATTTGCCCTGTCCACCTAATGGTCTGCCTCGTGCCTTTTCCTGGCTTTGGGTCGTCATAATGGTAGCAGCAAAGTTTCGAACAGCAGTATGCTCCTTATACATGGTGTCACTGTAGACTACAGCATTTTCAAGGGGTGACAATTCCTTGCGAATAAAGAATTTCAGTGGCCTACTGTCATGCTCTATATCTCCCTCATTAGTACAGTCAGCCCTAGATAGCCATCACCTTAAAACAGCCAAGAAAGGTACTTTCGATACATCCTTGCCCCAGAGGAGTCCGGTTCCTGCTCCTTCTTCCTCGCCTGCTCCTCAAGAAACGCCTCCTCTTCTCGGTCAATTACATCCTTTCCCGCGTAAAAGTCCGCCTCGTTAGGTCTGACCCTCTTGCTCTTCGTCACAATCTTATGCGCGAAAATAAGAGTCAGATACATGGGAATGCCTACATACCCAGTAATCACATCTGTCCATGCTATCGGTGACACTAGGAAAGCTGTGAAGTTCTTGGTCAAGGAGATGATACAACAGCTCGCCAGTGCTATGTACGAACCCCAGAGTCCAAAGGGCGCGACGTATGGCATTTCAGAGTCGGGAATGCCTTGGCGTCGTCGTGCTTTGAGGAAGAAAATGTGTGTGACGCTGATGGAAATCCAACTCAACAGGCCGAAGATGGTAACGAGGTTTACAAAATGGCTGAAGACGTCTTTGGTACTGTTTCCAACCGTCATGAATGCCAGGAGTCCAAATAGAGAAGAAGTGCCCAGCGCAGCGTACGGAACTCCCCGGCTGTCAGTTCTCTTGAAGATAGCCGGTGCATCCCCGTCAGATGCCAACCCGTAGAGCGTGCGGCTCGCGATGTAGAGGTCAGAGGTTGCCCCTGAAAATATAAATACAACAATGCAGCCGTTGATAATACCCGGCAGAGTCTTTATGCCAGCTTGCTTGACAGCCACGACGAAGGGCGACGCCGACGCCCCAACCGAAGTGCCCTTGGTGGAGAACAGCAGGTCCTTCGAGTCATACGGAACGCACAACCCAAGGACAAACACACTGAGGCAGTAGAAGATCAGTATGCGAAAGAAAGTCAGTCTGATGGCACGGGGAATCGTCTTCCGTGGGTTCTGGGCCTCGCCAACCGTAACGCCCACCAACTCCGTGCCCAAATACGCAAACGTCGCCACAATCATCGTCGACCACACGCCCAGGAACCGCCCCATCATCGGCGACACGTCCCAGTCGACTTTCGCGGCAAAGGCCCCCGGGTCGCTCCAGTATCGGAACCCCCGGGGCTCGCCGTCGGGTCCGCCACCGGCAGCGATGACAATCGTGACGAGGATGAGGGCCACGAGGACGAGGACTTTGAAGCTGGAGAGCCAGAACTCGAACTCTCCGAAGAAGCGCACGCCGACCGAGTTGATGAGGATGATTGCGACGAGGAACACGGTGACGAAGACGCCCGGGTTGATCTGGGAGCGCGGGAACCAGTACTCGAGGACCATGGCGCCCGCGGTGATTTGGTTGGGGGTCACGATGATGTACTTGAAGAAGTAGCTAGACGCATATCAGAAGCTGCAGAATCTGGGGAGGAATTGGTCTCACGTCCACCCGAGGGCAAATCCAAGCGAAGGATCGCAAAACCTCGACGCATATCCCGTGAAGCCCGCCGACATGGGCAACCAGGCCGCCATCTCGCCAAGCGCAGTCATGACAACATACACCAGAAGCCCAACAATAGTATACGAAATGACCACTGATCCGGGACCCGCATCTGCGAGGGCTTTGCCGGTCCCCAGAAGCAGACCGGTGCCGAGGGCGCCCCCCATGGCAATCATGGTGATGTGCCGGGCCTTGAGCGCCCGGTGCAGGGCCGTCTCGGAGCTGGTCTCAATGCCACGGACATGTTTTTCTTCGGTGGTGTCGGAAGATGATACAGGTCTTTGTTCAATGTCTAAATGCGAGGGTTGAGATGTGAGCGGGCGGTGCTCAATGGCGGGAGGCATCTCGTCAACGACGGTGGTGGGGAGGGGAGAGAAGGAGGGGGGAAAGAGGGGAAAGCAGATGAGTAGCAGTATTGATGGGTATAGCCTTGTCCCAAATATTTGATAAACCGTGATAGCCAGAGATTATAGAGTTCATAGCTTGCATGGGTTACAGAAATTATAAATTGTAAAGTCTGAAGTATCATGATGCCCTCACCCCAGCATGCCTTGAGCTGACCAAACTGCCCAGCCTCCCACTCTCACTGGCCACACCATAATTACATCGCATACTCTATTTTTTTACTAGTACCAGTACCTTATTCATACTGTAGCACATGAGTCGGCTGAACGGTGGCTGAGTAGCTCTGCCAGTGCATGTAGTCAGAACCATATCCGCAACTTTGATCACCCAACAGTCTCACCTTCCTCCAACACATGCGTATATAGGAGATTTTCACGGTAGTTTGCTTCTGTCTTAGGTGCTCTTGTCTGGGTGTTAATGAATCAATCCCTTGCTCAACCTATGCCTTCCACAGGCCACAAAAGTTGAATATATAGGCATTCTTTTTAAGGACTTGGTTTTCCCGCAACTGGAATAAGTATCACGGATAGTTATTCCCAGTATTAGCTGGGGATTAGCAATTATTTCCCCATGATTTATTAATGTGAAGTCCCTACGCTTTGGTGACAATGTCAGATACATGCACTTAATCGTCGTGGGCTGTACTCGGGAGACATCAGGGCAAGGAAAGGCACGCTGCACCCGCAAAGCTTAGGGACGAAGTTTAAGGGACAATTAATTTCCTGTTCGAAAATTTACACGTCAATCAAATCACCAAGATCCATAACGTATATCAAAAGACGGCATGTCATGTGCCTACTGACATAGTGGCATTAAAACGTCGTAGGCTACCTCGTTCTAAGCACACAACAAGCCATGCAACACCTGCAATGCTTGATACAAGAAACCAAAACGCACAATCCAAAATGCAAAACAAGTATCAAAGCAGCGGGGTATCACCCCGTCGATCCCTGTCCATCTACATCCGATCCATATCCATCTCAGCCATAACCATTGGCTTACAGAAGGACCATACCAGCACCAACACCAGCGGCGGCAACCAGGTAGGCGCCGATGGCGAAGTCGCCCACGGAGAAGAGGCGGGCAATGGCAGCGGTGGGGTTGCCGAAGCTGTCATCGGTGGAGGAAGCATCGGCGCTGTCGCTGGAGGTGGAGCTGCCGGCGCTGGCGGTAGCGGCAACAGCGTTGACAGAGCTGGCGGCAGCCAGAGAGTCCTCGCAGGAAGAGGCAGTGGAGCCAGACTGGGTGGTGGCCTTGCCATCGAAGTCGCAGGCGGTGGAAGCCGAATCCTGGCTCTTGTAGTAGGCGTCGAGGACGTAGGCGAGCTTGGCCTTCTCGGGGCACATGCTGTAGGCACCGTAGACACCGGAAGTGGCGTTACCGTTGATACCAACGCAAAGAGACTCGTCAGTGCCGCAGATGTAGCTGAAGATGGCGCTGTATCCCTTGACCTTGAGGCTGGAAGCACCGACACAGGTGGCGGACTTCAGCATGCAGTTGCAGAGGTCCTCATCAGGGGTGGGGGGAAGCTCGCTGCTGGCAATCCAGTTCTCGCCAATGGAGGGGCAGGCGGCGGCGGTGTTGGTGGCCTTGTAGGAGTCAGACTCGACACCGGTGGGGGTAGCGGCAGCAACACGGCTGGAGAGGCTAGTGTAATCCTTGAGCTTAGAAGCGTTGTCGGAGGAGTCGATCTTGACCAGACCGTAGTCGTTGCTCTCCTGGAAGTACATGTAGACAATGCCACCGCTGAAGACGTCGCTCATCTCGGATTCGTACAGAGCAGTGGTCTCCTGGAAGATACGGCCAGCGGCACCGCTGGGCTCGTTGCAGCCGTACTCAGCGAAGAAGACGGGGACGGAGTAGTTGCTGAAGTAGGTGACGTGCTCAGAGTAGCTGGACTTCTCCATGGTGCTCTCGCCACACCACGAGTAAATGTTGTAACCCCAGAAATCAATGCTGTCGGCAGAATCGCCACAGTTGAAGTAGGCGGTGATGTCGTCACGGATATCGGTATCATCGTTGGAGGCATAGCCAACACCCAGCCAGCGGTAGTTCTGGTCGGAGATGTACTTCTTGGTGTCACGAACAGCAGCCTTCACGTAGGCAGAGGCATCGGTGTTGGAGGCGTTGTTGGTGACCTCGTTACCGGCGAAGAAGCCGACGACGTTGTCGTACTGGGCGAGCTCGTCAATGACGGCCTTGTAGCGAGTGAACAGCTCGACATCCCAGGTAGCATCATCACGGTTAATGGAGACGCTGGGCTCGGACAGATCGGAAATGACGTAGATGCCAGCAGCGTCGAGCAGCTTCATGCAGGCGGAGTGGTCCTTCTCGGGGTTGATGGCGTAGGTTCGGATGATGTTGGTGCCCAGCTTCGCCAGGAGGGGAACATCACGCTTGCAAGCGTCCTCGTCGGCAAGGGGGTCGACGTAGGTGGTGCTTCCAGTGCTCTCACCGGCGGCAGCAGTGTCCTGCTGGTAAGCAACACCCTTCATGAAGAACTGGGTACCGTTCTCGTAGAAGAGCTTGGCTCCCTATTTGCGAAAATGAGTCAGTTACACGTTCCCGGTTGGGGATGGTTGCGCCCCGGGAGCTCCGGGTCGGGGATTGCAGCACTTACCTTTCCGACGATGGGCTGGAGGGAGGCCTGGGCGGCAGTGGCCGCAACGGCGACGATGGCGGCGGAAACCTTCATTGTGTCTTTTGGTGTCGACGGACGGACTGGAAGAGAGCGTGGGAAAGATAAGAATCGAGCAAAGGACGAAGAACTCGCGGGTCGCAAGTTGTTCAACGCGTTGTCGACGGGCTGGAATGCTATCTCCCTTTGCTTGGGTCGTCGGTAAAAAGTGGCAGGAACTGCAAAAGAGTGTCGGGAATGGGAGCAATCGGCCTCGAGGGTCAATTACAATATAAGAACGGGTGAATTAAAGAGGGTAGCGAAGGATGGAAGAAGGAAGAACGGCGTCCCGAGGTTTGATGAACGAGAAGAAGAAACGGACGAGCAAACCGGGGCGGCTCGAGCTTTGAGTGAGCGCCTGCGCACCCAGATGAACCTACGGCGACGCCCCCCTTCCCCCTTCCTTCCTAAAAGAGACGCCCCCCAGAAGAATGGGGTCAATGGACATGTCAAGGGCCCGCCCGCTGAAGGAACAGGGCTAAACGCCAGGCCCAACCGCCAGGGGAACGGCTTCCACTAGCAGGAGGCCACAGGCACCTTAGGGGACAGCTGCCATCCAATAAGCCCTGGAGCGCACTGTTGCCCAGAGCGGCCAAGGCCCGTTCGCCCCTGTAACGCCCCCTCGACGGCTCCTAGTCCGTACCATCAAGTCTTCTGGTGTTCCCTGCAAAGGGGCCGGTTGGCCCTGGTCGCCTTCCGAGGCGCAGCACGCTCGTAGAAGCTTGTTTAGGGCCACCCGCGGAACCAACAGCCAATCAGCGCCGGGCATTCGGGGCGTTCATCTCGGAGGCGGCGGTGGCACTGTGCATCCAAGCAAATCTCTCACCGTGGGACCGGGCGATCACTAGCAGGGTTGCGTGGTGGTACTATCTGGGCCCCGCCCACATTCACCGTATTCATGTTACTGCCACGCTAACCATGGCCAAATTGGCTCTTCCCCACAGCAGCGCAGACCACGGGCTCGCACTGTCAGGTCACCGCTGCCGTGATCCAGTTCTGAAATAGGGGATAATCTCCACCGAATCTCGGTCCTTGGCGGGCAACCTCCAGGGGATTGGGCCTCTGAGATGACGAGGCCATGGAGCCACCCTTGACAGTCTGCCGAGACAGGCCAGAGATTCTCAGAGCGGCGAGGACCTCGCGGGAGATTGACCTGGAACGCTTCCAACGCCAGCGTCGGTGAGAGGCGGCTCTGGTGGAGACGGCCAGTGCCCGTATTCTGCATCCTGGGTTATATTTCCCATGTGCGCGGCGGAGAGCAACTTGGAGAATCGAGATTAAGTCGCGGCAGAGAACAGCCAAGCATTGGTGGTTGCGCGTAGCCAAGGAAATTCATCTCTCGCCTCGGCCGCGGTGTAGGGGATATTCAGCCTGCAATATTAACCGGATTAAACTACAATCTCGGATTGCCTTTCCTTCAAGCTTCAATACGTACGCGGAGCTTATTTAAAGTAACATAATAACCGCGGACTGCGGGCTCCGTAGGGCCAAGGCGAGCACACCGAGAGCTGACGTACGTCCCCGTTGCATCAAGATTAACCTGTTGATGGCAATTCTGGGTCAGCCCACCCCTAATTCCGTATTCCCAGGTACCGAATCCAGCGCAGTCCAACAAGCGGGTCAGGCCCCCCGGCCTCTGGCTCTGCTTCGTCGCCGTCACTGTCGTTGGTTGATTTGCTGCTGCAATTCCACTGTATCTCAAACGCGACTCTGATGGACTGCCTGCACATGTGCTACGCACACACGTCCTCTGAAACCGTACCGAGTGGGTTGCGACGAAGCAAATCAATGCACCGCGGCCCTGCGCATCACTGGGGCGTCGATGTCATCGCGATCCATTTTTAACCCTCAAGGAATTCCTCCTCGTGTTGGTGGACTCCCTTCTGCTGATCGCCATCCACCGATGTTGGTCCTCATCTCGCCCTTTCCGCTGACTAACACCTCAAAACACACGTGTGCTTCTGCCCTCCCAATCATCGTCGGGATCAAGTCGGCACCATTATCTGCATGCGCTGTTGATGATGGCGTCTCAAGTACATGTACCGTGGTCGCTTGCCGTTTGGCCGGTATTCTGATCACCAGCGATCAACCCGGTTGTTTCGGCTGTGTTCGAGACTCGGGGCTGAGCTGAGTGCCGCATTCCCGACGATGCTTAAACATGTCTATCACCTAGACCGCTAACTTCCTTATCGTCCAACGACCTTGTAGTACGCGCTGCCGACGCCGTACAGAACATGATCCCAAAGTTCGTACGTCTTCTGCCACAAACCACCTTGATGGTGGTTGTGATGGTGGTTATGATGGCGCGCATGTCTCGCTTGGACGCGGTGGTAATGGCCGTCGTGGTATACGAGCTCCGTCATGGTGGTTGATAATGTTTTGCTGTGTATGTGGTATTGTGTCGTCGTGTTCTGTCGTGTTCTGACCAAACAATCCTTACTGAACTCTTGGGCATTCGACACGTTCACTTATATTATATCGTATCTGCACCGCCATCCAGCCCACCGGCACCAGCGGGCGCAGGTGACAGATGACTGTACCGTGACCTCCCACTCGTAAACAATAGCACACCAGGATCAATCAGGTGCATTTGCGATGTCGCCACTCGCGCCTTGAGTTCTTGGCAAAAGAGGCCAAACAACAGTACTCTCACACCCCTAGTATTTAGGAAGGGAGTCCGTGTACCTCGAATTGTTACCCCAAATTGTAAAGAAATAAGTACTCACCCCCCCTAATATTTTGGAAGTATGCCTAGCATTGTTGCGATCTCTACCAGTCCTCCAAAACATTATTGGCGCACCTGTCTTCTGACAACCCTCCGCTACGCTCCCAGGCTCTCACGGCACTTCCAACTGAATCCGACGCCGGTCTGATGACTCCACCGACCGCCGATCATGCGCCTGAGCCCCGTGATAGTCCGGCACAGCAGGTGGCGAAGCAACCGGCCCGTCGCCGATGCGGTTTCATTCTTTCGTCACAAATCAATCTGCCTTCCCATGGAACAGGGACCATGAAACTAGGATGGCACACATTTCGGCTCGCTTCCGGGATTGCCAGCTAGCGATTGTTGCTTACTTCTGCCTTGTTAGCCGTTGACCTCTTGGCAACTCTATATTCAGTGGAGGCCTGTAGCGATGTGCAAGGATCTTTTAGGTGATGACCAGGGAAATTCGTCAAGTCAAAAAGAAAAATCATAAGCAGGCTATCATCATGGAAAATAGTAGGTATTTATCTGGCATCATTTCATAAATATTGCTAAATATTGCTAGTTCCCTAGCCAAGGGCGGGTATGTATGGTTCATCACTCTTCAACAAAACAAATCCTTCTCGTCAACTGTGGGCGCTCAAGCCTTGCACGTCCCAACCGGAACGCCGAACATCAAAGTCATTCCCCATCTCCGCGCAAGGTAATCTGCCGCAGTCATCTTCAGTTCATCTTTCACAGCCCATCCGATGAGGTGCTCTCTGTTCAGGAGCAACCTGTAGAGCGGGTTCCACAGGCCAGGAGGGTCACGCCCACTCACTGAGGGATCGCGACGCCATCCTAGAACCGGGCTGAGTCCTTTTGACAGTGTCTGGACAAATGATGCCGAGGCTAGCTGAGCCTGGGCTGCATCGGAAGTACTCCAGTAGAGCTGAGCCCAGGGCTCGTGGGCTTGGAAGAGCTGCGTATCAAACGCCACCTCGTCCTCGACCGATGCCCTCAAGAACAGGACATATGACTTGAGAAGTCTCAAAACATCATTGATGCGACAGTCCGGCAGGTTGTTATTCAGTCTCGACCAAAGGATGGAAGAGTGATACGGATGGCTCGGCTCCCGCACATTCCCCAAGTCTGCGAGGATCCAGTGCTTGGCTGCTTCCAAAGTACCTCCTGCAGAGTTCAGGTCTTTTGATCCCGATAACCAGATATTATCAGGTTTTATGTCGTCGTGGCAGAGATCGTGTTGCGAGTGCATCCGACCCAGCGCCTGGAGAAGACGGTCCATTGACGGTCGAAACACCACGTCGAGCTCATTCGCGGTATATGACTGCTCAGAGCTGCGCAAATGCTTAGCTAGCTTGACAAGATTTCCCGAAGGAAGAAATTGTGTCAGAAATTGCCACTTTTGAAGGCTTTCCCTTTGTCGCTGGTGACAGAAAGTAGTCCGTCACGGGGAGGAACTCGATGTCTTGTCGCGACGGCTGCGAATCCACCATCCCTCCGAGTAACAGAGACGCGGCAATCTCAGTTGGCCATCGCATCTCTGGCGAATTATCGGGAACACAGTTTCGGAAGGGATGGCCGGCTTCTTTGTACACCTTGATTACAGTGCCATTGTAAGTGAAGGCATCGCCCTCAGAACCAGACCCCAATCGCTTCCATTCATGTCGATGGGTCCAGATATCCTCTCTAGAATATGTACCTCCACCGAGATCTCTTGTGAATTTTCTCCACTCCCAGCGTGTACTTCTCAGGTTTTCTTCGTCTAATGGTGTCAGGTGGTTGAATGTTGTGGGTGTGAACTTGTTTGTCAATGCCTTCCGGTGTGTTTGGACGAGCGACAACCCGTGGAACGAGCCCAGGATCAACCCCAACATTACTGCTACTTTAACCCATCGGGTGTTGCGTGCCTGATGCAGCCTTGTCCATGGCCGTGGTTGCCATGGTATTGGCTCCTTTTCTTTTGGCATAGTTAGATCTCAACAGCAGCTTGTGTCGATGAGAGTCAAGATGATGAACTGACAAGCCATCGTAGTGTGGCCTTCACGTCTCTTTTATGGAAGCCATGCATTCTATCGAACCAGTCGTGCAGGAATACACGAGTAATCCCAGCCCATACTACCACCTGCTGTCATTAATCCTGCGTTCTGTAAGGCTGATTCATGACGAGTGATCGTGCTAGCCTCAGCCGAATAGTGGCACCTCTACAACCCATCCAAACAGGGCTGCACTGCAGCAAACCACCTTCGTGGTATCAGCACCGCGCTGCCGCCAAGAATGAGCTTTATTGGAGATGGGACGTTAGATGGGGGGCGGTAAAGGCTGTGTTTGCCAGCACATATTGCGCGCGGGCTAGCAGACCACCAAAGTACCACAATTCACCACAGAATCCAAGGGACTATGACGAAGCGTGATCTGCTGTCGTAGGATTTTCAGCTCGCCTGGGCAACCACAAGGCAAGACGTGACACCCTTCTTGCCTCAGTAGATAAGCGGCATTCATGACAACTGGCTGCCAAGACGGTCACCGTGCGACGGCGTGTCATGATGCCGACTCTCGTCAAAATGCTTCCGAAGACATCAAACGACTGTACAACAAGTTGCAACATGATTTCGCATTTAAAACGCTTCAGCGCAGAAACATTTGGATCAGTACTCTATTTTTGATATCGCTAATTGCCCTTAAGTTAAGATGGCTACGTTCAGCTGACTGCAGATTCGGGTGGCTGTGTTGTTTGAGCGCATGCACCCACGACTTGGCATTGAGAACTGGAAACCTGGTTCTCACTTCCACAGAAACAATTGTGAAGGATTGGTTCTCCGTTAATCAGTCCTCTGAACAGCAAGCGCGAGCGCGAGAAATATGGAGACTCTGTTGCCAAGAGTTGAAGAGGCTGCCACAGCCCCTGCACAGCCATAGAACGAACACCTCATGATGTTGACTTCCGCCTTCAAATTCCAAGAAAAGAACAGTTTCAAGGGTTTGCGGATAAACACCGGGATACGTGGGCGCTTACTTACCGCTGATCTTTCCAGCGCCATGTCGGATATCGGGATGGCTGTCGAACCGCCAAACATGCTTTGTGGTGATGCCCGGACCACAGCCTTCGTTCATGCATTCAGCGACTATGTGTACAAGCCTCATCAAAGACCTCATGCGCATTCATCCGCTTGTCATCCGCATTTCAGAAAAATGACTAGGCTAGTGTATAAATCCGATATCATAATAGATCCATGGTGATACACACACAGCTGGGTAGGGCTAGTGAATCTGACGGTAAGTCTTAGTAAAGCGTCATAGATATTGCGATCACTTTCGCGCATTAAGTCTACATCCCCGTTAAATATCCAAAGGTTTTTATTCTGATTCACGTGCCACATTAATTAAACATGTGCTTCTTGGTTTTACGCTTTGCACAAGGGAAAACTGTTCTGTTATGCTGATTGCAATAATTAATGATCAGGGAAGTGGCATTCTTTCCACAGACACGACGTCCAGAGATTGCAAATATTTGTTAGGCATACTCCTTTACATTATCCTACTATTTACACATTTTACATATTTTTCCTAAGAACCTAATCTATCTGGGCTCCAGTAGTGATGTCACCCATTGGCATTTCTTTCTCATCGTGGGTTTTATCTAGTACAGGATGTATATCTTTTCTAATACGCTTCCATTACGACATTCTGCATGCTTAAATGAATGTCATGATGTAATTCCGCGGTGAGTCTCACTGTTACAAGGTCATTAGCTCGACATGCGCTGTACTAAACGTCAGAAAGATAGACTATCATGATGTCATAGAAGCCACACTCCCGCTACTGTATGCCAACTCCATCAATTGCTACATATAAGAAGAAGACAAGAGCTTGTAACTTTTGACCTTATCCCTATTCGTTTATTCTGAGCGACAGATTTAATAACAGTTCGTAAACGCACAGCATTATGTCTCCCAACAAAGCTCCCAGCACTGGCACCAAGGTAAGCCTCCAACATGTCGATTCTAGCAAGGCATCCAAGGAATGATAATTGTTTGAAGGTCACTCTCGGCCAAGATGCCCCGGTCACTCAAGAGGGTGCCGGCAATGCTCCCTCCGACTCACTTGCCGCCGAGTCCAACCGCGAAGGAGGTGGATTCGCATCCAACCGAGGCATCCACAGCGAGAACTCCCCAGATTTTAACGACGAAGCTTCCGCTGCACGAAACTCCCATAACCGGAGTGATCGCTCAGACGTTCCAGAGTCTTACGGTGGCGCTGCGCCAACCTACATCAACAGCCAATATCGCCAGGATCCAAATGGTCCCCATGGCAAGAACTTACAGGAGGGCGACTGGGACGAATCAAGAGGAAAGGAGGGCATCAGGAAGGCAATGAACGCCGAGCCCGGGAGCAAGAATGACCCGAGTCGGTTGGCAGAGCACCAGTTCCAATTGAAACAGAGTGTTGGAGGCCCAGATGCCGGGCCCAGGCAGGGAGACTTGACGGGCAAGACGGCATACGATACCCTTGACTCAGAAGTCCCTTCATAAAGGCATCAGAAAATATGCATGTATACTATCAAGAATGACAAAAATACAGGGTGACTGGGTTCCTGTTCACCAAGTAACAATAGCACTCGGCAGTGTTTACAACCGTTGAAGGTGCTCGTGATCAACAACACCAAGCTAGAAATGTTGAATATTATTCCGTGTCGCAGTTTCTAGCAGCATACGCGCATCCAATTACTCTGAGCAATATGTTCGTATCACTCGGTCGGGGCTTTAGCCTCATATTCAACAAGTTGTCGACAATGGTCGGATTACGCCGAGTCAGCTTCACATCAAATGACCAGGGGCAAATCCTCTGCCTATCATCACTCGCCAACAAAGGAGGATGAGTCATGGTGACCAAAGCCTTGATGCAACTTGACCGGTAAGGATTGCGCTGGGGACGAGGCAGTGCTTGCAGGATGTGTTTGAGTATCGAGTCCCGCGAGGCGACGCAAGTGGCGACGCAAACAATTGCGCTCTCGATGACATGGCTTTAATTCCGAGCATTATCTTGGATCGCTTGAGTCTCGCGGAGGTCTCCGGTGTCCTTGGTACCTATGGATGACATCCCACAGGGGACGGGATGCCAAGTATGGCCCGTACGGGACCCCCGTACGGGGAGCACCAACAAGGTCATTAATGCAAAATAATGGGTGCGTGAAAAACTTGAATGTTATCAGCCAATCAAGGGCTCAGGAAACATGACGTCAAGGGTCCAGGTCAGGGAGCCACAATGTCTGGCTCCATTTTTTACTGAGACTGGTGAGACATGGAGATGCACAGTCACAGTCTCCCCGGGTGGATTGTGTGGATTGTGTTGGAATAAGAAAAGATACGGAACACATTAAATTTGCGGATATCAACACTGCAACAGGGAGACACAGCGACAGCAAGTAATGGAATCAAGCCGAAAAGGGAATGGGAAAAAATAGAAGCCATACGAGTCAAACCGGCTGAGAGGCAAATAGTGACTCGCTGCCATGGATCATTTTTCTGAGGCATGGGCGGCTTCTCACACTTTGATGCCTTAGATTGCTGCCTGATTGCCCGCTATCAAGCCAAAATTTTGAAAATATGCCCCACCAACGAAAATTCACCCCGCCTTCGCCTCCGAACACCACCACAGAGCGCCTGGGTAGGACTGGAACCGCCACTCTGTGTCGTTGCTTGGGCTTTTTTTCAGTACCGTCCAACTTTTTTTCCCTTCCCCATCCCTCTCTCTCCAGTCATCGACCGGTGATTTCCAGGCCCTTTCTCCTCCCCCCTCCCCTCTGGCTCGGACTCGGCACGGCAAGATAACTCTTTCGCGCCCCCACCACCGATAAAGCCCGTTCGTGCG
>JAANBB010000448.1:0-32025 GCA_014621425.1 Cylindrodendrum hubeiense | reverse complement strand
CCGTCGGCGACTTCCCTCCTCCCGGATTCGAGGACGAGTACGAGATGAACCGCCCACCACGCGGCCTTGTCATCCCTGGCCGCTCGCCTTACAATATCGGCCACGACGACCTGAACCCACCAGGCCTAGGCCCCCACGATCCCCTCCGCGGCTCCTTCACTGGCGGTGGCCTTCCTCGTCCTGGTGGCGGGTCTGGCATGCATCCGACCTTTGACGATCCCATGTTCGGTGGTCCCGGTGCCGGCTCCGGCGGGTATGACCCCCAGGCACCGCCTGGCGCGCGGTGGGATCCTCTCGGCCCTGGTGGCGGCCCCCGTTTCCCTGGCCCCGGAAGCGGCAGAGGGAATAATCCATTTGGAGGGTTTGGAGGCGGGGACTTTATTTAGGTGCATGGCGGAAAGGTGAAACCAGGGCTGTACGATTATGTGCGGAGAATTAGTGAAAAGGAACCCTTCTTAGAAGGTCATGACTAGAATGATTAATGAACAATCTTCAATACATTTCTTATGCCCTGTGCTTCACTAGTCACATAGTTGCGTTGTAAATCTCAAGTTCATGATGTCTCATCAGTGCTGTCTTCCACGTTCTAGGTCCATGACTTCAGAAGCTAGGCAGGTAATCTAATTACATGCTCTAACTTATCTACAATCCGCATCCATTCATCAAAGCAGGCCAGAGAGGCAATCGTAATGACCCTCGGATAGTGCTCGCGTCTATTTACTCTTTTTCTTTTCTCCCCAGAAAGGAGACAGAAAGAAAACAAGGAGCCCGGTGATCGCGTCCCACAGTCTTTTTGATTTCTTTCTTCTCCCTCTGATACTCATTATCCAGGTACGGCATCCGCAGCGGTTTCTACTGCGACGGCGGCAATCCATCAAGAGTGCAACTTCCGCAGGTTTCTCATCCGGGAAGATCCCTGCGCATGTGCCTGCGTCATCAGGATCCCGGTCCCCGATACCGCAGGCCCTTCCTATTGCCCTGCCGAGTTAGCAACCTCGTTGAGCTTCGTCTTCTCATCCTCGGTGAGCATGTTGTACCACTCCGGGAAGTTCGCCACATTCTCCCGGGCGCAGCGGATGAAGAATTCTGTCAAGTACGCCTGGGTCTCGTCGTCTCGCTGTCGCTGACCACCACCCTCCATGAAGGACATGAGGTCTGCCTTAGTAGTGCCGAGGCTCAGGTCAAGCGTATCGTCATCGTCCTCCCAGCCCTCGTCATCGTTCTCATCATCGTCAAAATTGGCAGATGCCACAGCGGCGGCGGCGGCGTTTGCAGCAGCCCGAGCACCAGATGCAGAAATGAGCTCTTCAATGAGCACCTTGATGATCTTGAGGGATGCAGGAATGATGGTGTATTGGTCGGGGTCTGTAACTCGAGTAGGTCCATTAGTGTTTTGTTCTTCTAGAATATATTGTGTGTAGAGTTGATTTAAAATGAAATCTGCCGTTGGGATGTTGGCAGGTGTTGGGCACATACTCTGCTTCGCACGAGAGCGCGTTTTAATCAGCCCATCGTCGTTATTAACAATCAAGTCACCCTTGACCAAGGTCTGCGCGAGACGGGTATCGTTAAGAGAGTAGAGCTTCGACAGAGCAATCACGCTACAAATAAGTCAGTAAAGAGAGATGGTCCAATGTCATCCAATTACTCACTTCAGTCGGATCTCGTCGTAACCAGCAAAGTTGACCGAGTTCTCCAGCCACTTGACCAGCACGACCTGGAGACCGCTCTCGCCATTAATCTGGATCTGGCTCAAAAACTCAACGATATCGCTGGCACCTGCCAGAGAAAGACGAGCGAAAACAAGAATGAGGGACTGGATGAAGGCTGCTGCTTGCGCAGATGCAAGTCTGTTGGCCACAGCCTGGAGGAGCTGGGGCAAGAAAGGACCAAGACGTTCCTGGCCAGCCTTCTCCACCAGCTCGGCAGCGAGTCCTCCAACCTCGGACGCAGAGTTGTCCTCAATAGAAGGACCAAGGAGTCGGTCAATGATGTGCAGACAAACCTCCAAGCCAGATCGGCCGTTGGCGTCTTGCCAGGCAAGAACTTGCTGGTGGTCATGCTGCAGAATCCACTTTACAGTCTCCGAGCCAGGTCGCAGCACCTCTCCCTCAGTGGATTCCATGAGAAGACGGGTCAACTTGGGGAAGGTTGCTGCCACAAACCCAGGGGGCAGGGGTTCGGATCCGTGCTCGGCCAGGACAACGAGTAGCTCGGTCGCAACCTAGAAATGATCAGTTTGGCTCATCAGTTATCAAATCTGGGATTCTCACAGTTACAAGAGGGTTGTCCTCTGTCAGGTTAGCAACATCAAAGGCGCCAGTCAGAGTAGGCAGAATCTTGCTGCAAAGGGCAGCGTACGACACAGGATCGGCCAAAGTACCGACAATCTCCTCAAAGGCTTCCGAAACCAGCATAGTAACCTGGAAGTTGCTGGCACCAAGCTTGGCGAGCAGGAAAAGTAGATCGACGGACTGCACCTCGTTGGAGAGAGCAATTCTCGTCTCCAGGCCGATAGCAGCGCGAAGAGCTTCGGCCAGGGTAACAAGGAGCTCGTCAGCATCCTCCATATCACTGGGGTCCTTGCCGTTCATGTAGGTCTGGATAGAGGTGATGATGGGAACCTGTCGATCAGGAGTGACACGTCCGGCGTTGATGAGCCCCTCGGCAGCCTTGATGCACGCAACCTGGACAACCTCTGACTCCTCGCGGGTGATGGAGTCGACAATGCGGTCCAGCAGAGACGGGGGGGTCTCAAAGGATCGGCAAAGAACACCGGCAACGAGGTAACCACGAGCGCGGAGAAGAGGCTCCTCGGGTCTGTTGATGGCGAAGTCAACCAACTCCAGGTAGGCGTGGGCGACGGGATCGGGGATTGGTTTGCTCATATCCTGGAAGTCGCTAACCAGCATGACGAACAGGTAAAGGGCAGCCTCCTGGCTCCGCCACGATGCACCATCACTGGTGAAGAGAGTCTTGGTATAGCCAAACAACCCATCGATGGTCTTTTGGTCGAACCACTCACCCATCTTAATCAACAAGTCTCCAGCAGCAGTTCGGGCAGTGTAGTTGGCGGTGACAGAAGTCTCTTCAGCCAGGTACAAGGAGCAGTCGATGTCCCACAGGTCCTCCTCCTCTCGGGTGACTCTGGAGTAGGCGACGAGCATCTTCATGATCTCCATCATCCACGGAACATCCTGAGCAGACGCATGGGCATTCAGCTGTCCATCAAGCTCGGCCTGGACAGGGGGTGCTCTGAAGCACTGATTCAAGAAGTCCAGCTCCTCGAGAATAAGGAAGTCCAGGGTATAGGGAAGGCTGTCCGAGTCCTCAAGTCTTCCTTGAGCGTCATTCTTGATGTAGAGCTCCTCGTGGGGGGCCTGCATGAGAGTGAGTTCCTCCCACACCGCGCTGAAGAAGGTGGTGCTCTGGGGGAGGAGCAGGTTGGGGAAGACGCGGCGAATTCTCAGGAGAGTCTTGACGACCTGGAGCTTGAGGGCAATGATGCTGTTCCAGCTGTCGGGCTGGGTGCCGGTGGTGAGGTCGGCATCAGGCAGACGGCCCTTCAGGACGGTGATGAAGAAAGGGTTCCAATCCTTCAGGAGTTCGTCAGCAAAGGCGCGAACCTCCTTGGCATGGTCCTCCTTGATCATGTTCATCAGGTCGAAGCAGCCTCGGAAGATGGAAATGGCCAGGGCTCGCAGCATGGGCTTTCTGTTCTCGTTGAGGGCGACTTCAGTCAGGCCCTTGGAAATGTCACGAGCCATGGAGAAGAACTGGTCTTCGCTCAGGCTCTCTTCGATGATGTCACTCAGGACTCTCAATGCGCCGTGGAGCTGAGCATCGGTGCCGGCGGGAATAACACCGAGGACGGTAGGGAGGAGGTGAGGCCACTGTTCGGGGAAGTCATGGATGGCAATCTTGCCAACGGCGTAACTGTACGTGGCAGCTGGTCAGCGATGTGATATCCTGGGTAATAGAAGTGTCACGAAGCATACCTAGCGGAGATCTTGACTTTGCGGTCCTCTTCTGGGCTCAGAGCGAGGTCGAGGAGGGTCTGTCTGAGTTGACCGCGAATCTCATCGGCAATGGGGATCTGAGGCTCGCTCTCGAGCTCCTCGGCACTCCAGTTCTTCTCGATAAATAATCGGAGGTTGGTGAGGGCAGCTTGACGGATGCTGGTGTCGATGGAAGTGTGGGCAGCGACGTTGGCGAGAGACAGGGGAAAGGCGGGATTGGAGCGGGCGCGCTTGAGGTCGATCTCGGCCTGCTGGCGGGGCGCCTGGTCGGGGAGCTGGGTGTTGGCCAGGAGCTGCACCAGCTGGTCCTCCATGATTGCAGTAGCTGAGGCTCGCTGGGCAACGGCAACTGGGGATATTAGGGGCGCGGTGACGGGAAAAGGGCGAGGGAGATGGGCGTCGTCGAGGAGGAGGTGGTTGAAGTTGGAGCTGGCGTTGAGTTGGCGTTGGTGTTGCTGTTGGCGGGGGCCGGATTGGATGGTGGGGGAGGAAACAGAAAAGCGGGCTTTTGTGAGTGGCCAGACGCGCTCTGCGCCCAGTGCGCCAGCCAGTGCACTCAGTGCTGTAGGCGCCCAAGCCCACAGGGGGACGATGCTGGTGCCGACGATCGCGGGGCAGTTTCCGAAATTTCACGTGTTTGTTGTTTCGCAGTCCAAAACTTTTTAGGGTTGCGTTGCACCAATCGCGAGAGTACTGCGCGCAGAAACTACCTAGGTACCTACCTACCTAAAAGTGCCAGCTTGTAAAGAAGCTCCAAGGTTTTCTATCACTGCAAATTCAAGGCATTCGCTCATCCAGGCTCCAGACGTGGCTTCGGTCCAAGCCGGCGGTTTTCAATGCCTGTGGATCCCAAGTGGGAGAACCCTCGCCTTGGCTGAGAGCGTATACGTACCAACAAGGCGGTGACACAAGACATCCGCATGCACCAGCACCGGCTTATTTAATGCACTTCCCCCTCAACACCAAAGGAAAAATTGTTCCATGGTACATTATGCCACGCTAAGGACGTCGCAGGTCCCGACATTCCGGTTCCCTTGTGTGAGATGGGTAAGGTAAGTCTGTATGCATCTAGGGTCCTCGGCATTGGATCGTCGTCTCGGCTGAACAGGAGGGAGTTGGTCTCGGCGACTCTTCAAGGCTGTTTCATCCAACAAGTCCGGTATAAATGTTCCCGTGTCTCGCGCAGATTTTGTCACAGTCCAGGCCCAGCCACCATAGAGCCGCTGTCGGTGCCGCTCAATCCGGATGCAAACCAAGCTGTTGCAGAGAGTACATTAAACCCCACCATCACGACATGGGCAATCGCAGATCCACGGCTCAATAGCATATGAAAAGAGCGATTGAGTGGGACACACATCGGCACTTGATGCGGTCTGGGCTCGAGCTTTATCCTTCCTGTCGCAATCCATCTGAGGGACAATATTCTCGGCAGTGTGTTTGCCTGTACGTAATCCTGCATTGGAGATGAATCAAAATTGGGATCTTGCACCGAAACTTCTCAAATAGGCTATTGTGTTGAGCAGGTAAGTTAATCAGTGATTATCTCCCATATGAGTGTGTCAAATGCGAATGTCTCGTAAACCAAAACCAGCAAGCAAGTTCCCCTCATTGAGGTTCTCGCGGGACCAATCAGTGAGGGGGTGGCACAGGTTGTGACGGTTGTTCCCCATTTGCGTACATCGTCGTCATGAGGAACTGCACATTTCTTCCTACCTGCATGCGGAGCTGGCCGCTTCTCCCTGGGTGATCCGTGTTGATAACAGGGTACGTGCAGCTCAAATCCCTCCATGGCGGCAGATCACACGAAGGAGACCACGTCGTATGAGGTTGACTGGCCAGGCCCCGGCCACGGGGACCCAGACTCCGTGCACGGCTCAGCTCAGAGGGACTGGTACGATTCTGCGACAACGGCAGCGGTTCCCGACCGACCGACCGTACTCACACAATCGCTCTTGGGCTCACAATCATACTTACGGCGCACCCATCACATGGCCTGAGATTGCATATCAGCATTCACAAAGATGAGGCGTTTGATCACACTCAATCTGTGTTAGAGCGGTCTTGGAACCGCCAAGCCACAAAGCAGAACCATGAGAACAGCGAGAACAGCGCAGAGCTGAAGAGAGTTTGGGCTTTCTTTCGGGATGCAAGATAAACGACGCAGCCAATTGTGCAACGTTGATCGGCGATCCAGGGTCCCAGCAAGATTCTGGAACGCCTGTGGTGTGGCTGGTGGCGGGTGGCGGGCAGCCGGATTGGCGGATTATCGGAGAAAAGGCAGATACCATCTGGGCCACCAAGCCAGAGGAGAGATGCGGCGGTGTCGAGCCGAGCAGTCTAGCGCCATAATGTAATAATTTGAGATAGGTGCTGTCGGTCTGGGGAGGTGGGTTGACTCGATGAGATCGAGTAATACCTTCTTCACCCGCGCTGCGATAGAACTAAAAGGCTTGATGCGACGCTGCATTATCTTAGTCGCATCGCTGCAACGATAAGACGGCCTGGCTGGCCAATGGGGTTGCTTGCAGTGCGCCCACACGGGGAAGCCGTCTCTCTTGCATGGCTCCTGCACTGATAGCGACCTGGGAGCTGGGGCCTTTCCCCGGGAAGCAACCATCCAAGACACCATCAATCCAGCGTAACATCTCCTATTGCAGCCTAGAAGCAGGCCGCAACGAACCCTAAGGTTGCCAGTAATGCCAGCAATGCCAGTAATGCCAATAGCGCCTCGTTCCCCAGGCAAAGCAAAGGGTCCGGAGGCTTATCCGCTCCTCCACCAAAACGGCACCACCCACTCCTCCACACACAACACCACCACAGCCATGTCCCGAGAGAGCGCCTGCACAGAGTCGCCTCAAGTGCGTATCCAGGACCCATGTGGGGGTTCGCCCACCTGGGTCGCCCCTCGATGGCATGGTTTCTCGTTTCTCGGCCAGTCCCAACCACCAGCCACTCAGCAAATGGTACTTCGTCCCTTGTCCCGCTTGCTGGCCTCCGACTAACATCGGCGTCTCAGACCAGGTAGCCACCAGCTAGATGTTCAACTGACGACCTCTTTCCCGATACGTATCCGCACCCCCGGCGGCGCCCTCGTGGCCCATTCACATTCCCGTCACCCAGGCCTGCCCATGTCCCGCGCGGCCGGCGGCCACCCGGCCTGTCTCCTCGGGTGGTTATCACCAGCGCCCGGGCCTTGGGATGGGCGATGGGTAGGGTGGGTTGATAACCAATGTGGACGACAATCACCTCTGCTTGCCCGATTGACCGGGATGCGCTGCAGAAGGCTCCTCCCATGCTCCTCCCATGCAGCAAAGATAAATACCGGCGATCCCCTTCCTCCTGAACCATTGTTTGCGGATTCAAAACAGCGGGGAAACACACAACGGCTACAACCCATTGTTTGATATTCCTCTCCCCCCCTCACACACCTTTTGGTCTCGGGTGACATCCCAGCCGCCCCATCCTGTCGGGTTCACGTCATTGACCCGCCCCAAACCTACACGGGAAGCCTATATACCTTCAGCTGGCGCCACTCGTCAAGCTTTTTGGTCCTCCACCTCATTAATTGAGCACATACTGTCAATTGTCGAGAGTCCTTCTTCTACACCTTCTCTTTCACATCCTGCCTCCCGCCCGTCCACAAAATGGACTCGGGACCACGTCGCAGATGGGTCGACAAACTCGCCGTCGAGGCTGAGCCTGGCCTGACTCGCGCCCAGCTTATGGTATGAAATCATTGCCCCCAGCTTAGCCGTCTACTACTACAAGACTCTTGAGTGCAACGTTGAAATGATCTGAGAGCGGCGCTGACTTTCATCCAGCTCACCAACCATGACTTGAAACCCGTCGAAAAGGAACGCCGGCAATGGAGCGCCTGGAACTTTGTCGGCTTCTGGATTGCCGACTCTTTCAACATCAACACATGGATGATTTCTTCATCAATGATCATAGGCGGATTGTCATGGTGGCAAGCCTGGATCTGTGTGTGGATCGGATACACCATCACCGGTATATTTGTGGCTATGAACGCCCGATTCGGCGCCATGTACCACATTGGTTTCCCTGTTGCCAACAGATCATCTTTTGGTATCTGGGGTAGTTTGTGGCCCGTCTTCAATCGTGCTGCTATGGGTAAGTACTTTGACTCGATTCTCCCTACTACAAAAATGCTAATCCTTTTTAGCCTGTGTCTGGTACGGAGTGCAGAGCTATATCGGTGGACATTGTGTCTACCTCATGATCCGCGCCATCTGGAAATCCTGGGATCGTGAGAAGATCCCCAACACCTTCGCTGCGGACTCCGGCACCACGACTGCCGACTTCGTTTCATTCTTCCTCTTCTGGCTCATCTCTCTCCCGGCGATCTGGTTCCCTGTCCACAAAATCCGCCATCTTTTCACCGTCAAGGCTTACGTCGTCCCCGTCGCCGGAGTTGCCTTCCTTGGATGGGCTGTTTCTCGAGCTGGCGGTATTGGACCCATTATCAAGCAGAAGAACACTATTCATGGGAGTGAGCTCGGGTGGGAGATTGTCAAGGGCATCATGTCCTCGATTGCCAACTTCGCCACCCTAATTGTCAACGGCAGCGACTTTTCCCGATTTGCTCGGAAGCCCTCGGATGCGCTCTGGTCGCAGATGATCACCATCCCGTTCGGCTTCGCCCTCACATCCTTTATCGGCATCATCGTATCCTCGTCTTCAACAGTCATCTACGGTGAATCCATCTGGGACCCTCTTAAGCTCCTCGAGAGGTTTGTTGAGGACGGAGGCTCTGCTCAGCGCTTTGGTGTTTTCGTCATTGCCGGAGCGTTTGCTCTCGCCCAGCTGGGCACGAACATCGCTGCCAACTCCGTCTCGGCCGGAACTGATATGACTGCTCTGTTCCCCCGATTCATCAACATCCGCAGAGGTGGATATATTTGCGCTATTATCGGCCTTGCCATGTGCCCTTACAACCTTCTCACCGACAGCAACATGTTTACCACCTACCTATCCGCATATAGTGTGTTCCTAAGCTCCATCGCCGGTGTCATGGTCTCAGACTACTACTTGGTTCGAAAGGGTTACTTGGAGATCAAGGAGCTGTACGACGGCCGCAAGTCCGGTCCTTACTTCTACACTTACGGTATCAACTGGCGAGCTTATGTTGCCTACATCTCCGGTATTCTGATCAATGTGGTCGGCTTCGTAGGAGCCATTGGCCGCGAAGTGCCTATTGGAGCCACTTACATCTACAACCTCAACTACTTCTTCGGGTTCGGTATCGCCTGTGGCATGTACTGGTCTCTATGCAAGTTTTTCCCCGTCCCGGCGACCAGCGACCGATGGATGGAGGTTGGCGACGAGATTGACGATGTGCGGGTGGCATACGATTCTGGCAGCCCGACTTACGACGAGGAGCATGTGACTGGAGACTCCAAAGGGGTTGATGGCATGCCAAAGCAATTTTGAGGTGGTTTGATCGCAAGTTTATGGCCCATATAATATTGGGGGTAGATAGTAGAGACATGATTTGATAGAGAATGCAAACTAATTTTGCTACTCGCACGCATAAGATACATGATGGTTGCATGAGCGCACCGAATTAAGCAATGTTTCTCGCGCCAACCAACAGCATTAAGCCTGTCCAGGTTGGGTGTATGTGTTGCTAAGTAGGTCTGTAAGTTTTGGGTTAACCCTTTAAAAATGTCACCGAAGAGGAGGACGCAGTCGAAGCGCTAAAGTGCGGTAAATCATGGCTGCACTCAGGGGCCAAATAAGAACAATACGGAGAATCATGCACAACGGAGGCCGGGCAAGATGAGCCGGCAAAGCCGCATGGCGGGAGCCACACGGCCCCACACTCGCCCTGAGCAAGGAGGTGCAACGGGAACGCAACGCGGAGCGGGAGTCATGTTGCGGCCGGAGACAGCGCTGCCACTGACAAAGCATATGAAATGCAATTAGTTACTGGACAGATAGCAATACTCGTGTTTGTTTGTTTGTTTGTTTCTTACTCCCATTTCTTTCTTAGTGAGACACTTAGTCTAATGGTGTGGCAGGATGAACCAAGGTGACCCAATTCATCGAGGTTTACAGAAGTCGAGAAAGCCTAATTATCTCAAAGTCCCACGCGTTTCTAAATATTAGCCGTTCATTTTATCTTACGTATCATTGCAATAATAAATCAGTCCAGCGAGCCCTGTCTGATATTCTAAATCCACAAGTAGCTCTCTGTACATGTCTACAATTGATGATACCAGACGAGCTAGGCGTTCCACGGGATGTTCGAAGAAGTTGAATCTTGTCAGTCCTGGACACTAAAGCGGCGTACGATCATAAGAGACAGTAACAACTATGCAGAGGATTTACACAGTGGGCAATGGCTCTTCTGTTCTCACGAGCGACTCGGGACCGCCTATTTGGAGGGTAATTCGAAAGCCGCCATCACCGCCCCGTTGGCTAAGTGGTATAGCGTGTCACTAGTAATGACAAGATCACTGGTTCGATTCCAGTACGGGGCAGCGCAATTAGAACTTCAGTTCATTCTCTTTTTGCAATTTGGTTGTATAACCCTTCATTTTTGCTGCCACCCAGATTACTCTGTTTTAAAATGTGGCTTGCTCGATTGCATGTGATATTTCGTTGTCAGACGGACTACTCATGAGAGGTGCTAAGGAAGCCCCTGTATGTGTGTGCTGGAAGGCAGGCTCTACAGCACGCTGGAAACTCCCCGTGTTCACAAGTGGCGGAACCGAGAGGTGCATTACGAATTTTGGCGATTGGGGAAATGTTGGCGTGATCAATTCAGCGCATTCTATCAGCTGCAAGCATTATGCAGTTGAAGTACGGAAGGAGGGAGATGTCAAGAAGGCTCTCGCAGGATGGGCGTGTAAGTGCGTTGTGTCCGATCCCATTGACAAAACTCTCCAGCTATTCCACGGACAGGCATGCAGATACCGGTTCTGTAGGCAAAGTCATTGAATATTAGCGCGTAGACAGAGATCATTTTGATCACCCTTTCACTTGTCTGTTTTATTGCGCTCTATGATATTGGGCTTTTGATACGGCAGACAACCCAGACAGCAATCTTCGCCATTCTCCTGGTATCGTCTCCTGGTATCGGCAACGGAGGGTGCCAATATGGACATCAATTTGAAGCCCGCCAATCACAGCCCCGTTGGCTAAGTGGTATAGCGTGTCACTAGTAATGACAAGATCACTGGTTCGATTCCAGTACGGGGCAGCACATTCAAGACCATTCGGTCAGTTCTCTTTTTGCAGTTGGTGGGAATGGATGACGGTGTTGATCTTTTTGACGGGCGTTGGTGGTGGGGGATCAGCACGAGAGGTAGCAGGTGTGGGAGCATATTCTGGTGCGTATCTATCAATTGAATTTGTTAGCGAAGCAGCTTGAGATGCACAGTGACGTTCAGAAACAGAAGGGAAGCCGGTGTGGAGGGGCCGGTGGGGAAGAATTGGAGATATATGTCTATATCTAACAATGATGACGACAATTGACGTGAGATTACGTTTTAATTGCGTATTCATTGTTACAGTTGGCAAGGGCCAAAAGAAAGGATAAGGCAACCGGCTTGTCAGGATGTCTGTCATTCGTCGCGAATCGCTGCGAGACAGCTATGAGCGCCCCGGCTTCTCTCTTTGCAGTCGACAAAAAGGAAACTGATCAACAGATCTCAAACTTGCCCCGTACTGGAATCGAACCAGTGATCTTGTCATTACTAGTGACACGCTATACCACTTAGCCAACGGGGCTTGTTGTTTGATTTGATGTAGATTCGGGATGGAAAGGGGGTATATAAATCCCGCATGGGTTGTGAAGCGAGGTGGCGTGGTGGAAAGACTATTCAGGTTTAGGCGCACTTGGGTGTGGATGCTGGTTACAAGGCAACGTTGCGAACCTATTCTCCTGTCTTCGACCTCCAAAATACATACAAACGTGAATAAATATATGTGAAAGAATGTCTGCCTTTATTAGAATAAAATGAATCGGAAAAGAAATGGTAATTTAGCAGACCTACGCATAGAAAGATGCAAGTGTTGATCAATGAAAAGTGTATGTTACGGGGGTCGTCACAATAGGTCTGGACTCAGAGAGATGCATCGGTGGTCAATTCAAGCTGCTAGCAGTATCCGCACAGCTAAATACAGTGGTGGCATTCCCATCAGCCCTAACCGGCCCCATCTGATAGTCCGGCATCGGGCTTGATGCTTCGTGGGTCCCCCACGTGACCTTGTGGCCCGCAACAGTGTATGATTGCTACCCTAGAATGCGATTTCTTGACATCTCTATACTAACTAATACGACAAATCCAAATTTTGCTAAACTATACTCTTTTGCTTCCCACATGTCCATTCCATCATGAATTATTCATTAGCCGCTGCCCATCCACGGGTAGAACTTGTAGAACCAAGTTGCAAAATAAGGATCGTTGATGCTTTTTTGGCCGTCCCACCATTTCTTGCTGAACTCCGAACCGGAGTAATTCCCAAATCCTAGATGCGCTTTTCCCAATGCAATCGTCTTTCGATTCCTTCTCATCCCGTCGCTAAACCCATGCGCTTTTCGTTTGCCGTCATTTCTAATATCGTATCGTTTTATTCGTTGATGCTGCGCACCTCCGCCGTAGCTTCCTTGGCCTCTTCGAGGTACTGAGGCGCCGCAGTTTCAGTCTCTGAGTCTGAGCTGGACTGGTCAGACTCCGCCGTCTTCTCCTCTACCGTCTCATGAGAACCCGCCTTGCCCAGGTCTAAAAAGAAGCACATGATGAGCGCCACGCCCCCAAGGCCAACTCCGATCCAGAACATGCCCTTGTACTGGGACTTGGTGTCCATGCCCATGTTCTTGAACTTGCCCTGTATCACTGAAGATATGGACAGGAAGAATGCGCTACCGAGGAAGATGGTGATGTAAATGAGAGCACCCGCTATTCCTTGGCGGTGGCGCGGCAGGCTGGTGGTGAGGAACACGTTACCAACAGTCCAGAGCACGTCGACGCAGGCGGCCTCCGCGAGCATGGCCGGGAAGACCCACGCCCAGTAGTTGGGGTTGTCCGGCATGAGGGCGAAGAAAAGAACTGCAGCGATCTTGCAGGTGCCTGAAATGATTAGAAGCAGGCGGCCGGGCAGAATGTGAAGAAGCAGGCCACTGGAGACAGCGAGGAACAAGCCGCCCACGGCCCAGGGGGCGAACCATATAGCCGCGGTCATGGAGTCCTTCTTCAGGATGGAAATGATGCTGGGGCTTATTAGCTCAGGGTTGAAGGATAGGTGGCTGAAGAAGGTACTTACTAAAAGTTGGCGTAGAACAGATAGATGGAATAGACGCCCCATATGAGGAAGAGAGTGGCCAGCATCCTCTTCATGGACTTGACCTGGAAGATCTCAGGCGGGATCAGGGGCGAGGAAGCCTTCCAACCCTCAACATAGACAAACGCAGCAAGGAAGAAGATGCCGAGGACAAGACAGACAATGATCTGCGGGGCCGCCCAGCCCAACTTTGCCTGACGGCTGTCGGTGATGGCATAGATGATCAAGATGAGGCCAGGGACCATGGTGCACAAGCCCCACCAGTCCATTTTCACACCACTCTTACGAGCTTCAGCGTAGTCTCGAGGCGCCGTCAGGAGCGATCCCACACAGCACACCATCGTGATGATGCCTCCCAGCCAGAAGTACCACCCCCAGGTGAGAGCCTTCTGGGCCACGCCACCAACAATCATGCCCAAGAAGAAACCTAGGGGAGACAAGGCACCGTAAAGGCTGAACACGAGGTTCTTGCGGGCCCGGCCTGTAAGTGCGGCCAAGCAGCGACATCCCCGCGGGGAGGAACGCAGCAGCTCCGAGGCCCTCCATGGCACGGCAAAAGACAAGCATAATGAAAGTCTTGCTGAAGCCCGTGATTATGGTCCAGGTCACGAACCAGACGATACCAGCATGAAAGACGATGTATCCTCCATACATGTCCGCCAGGCGGCCAAATGGGAACAAGAAGGCGCCGGCCATCAAAGTAATGACACTAGACGGCCACGTGCGAGATGCCTCAGGGATATCCAAAGGGTCCATAAGCCCTGGAAGTACAACCTGGAACCCACCGATGAAGAAATCCTGAGAAACACCATTAGTACTGGCCTAGCACCAACAGGGCCGGTTTTGGATAGATACGTACCGCCATTGACAGGCACATCAACATGGAGCCCACGAAGATGGCCTCAGTCCATGTGGACGAGAACACATCGGGCCGCTTGCGACCTAAATTTTCCAGATCGAGCTCTTCGGGAATTTCGTCCACTACTACAACGGTAGATTCGGACTTGGAACGGTCGCCTTTTTTCATGGCTGAAAGACTGACTGAAAGGCCCTGATACAACTGAGTGGCTGGAGACGAGGGAGCGCAGATAGTCGAAATATATGAACAAATATCAGAATATCGAAGCCGCGTGAGAGGTTATAATGATGGTTTGGCCTAGAGGGGTTTGGAATGGATTGTCCTGAAAACCACGGCTGGCGGCACAAATAGTGAAGTATATGGATTTCCGAGGACTCAAAAGATGTTGAGATTTGAGACTACAGGAGGTGCCGGTGCTGGCTCGAGTGTCCTTGATTTGCAGCCTCATATTTTACCACTATCGCGAGCTCTTCTTATAGTCGGTCCCTGGGCCACTTGACCCAGCCGGTGGTGCCGACATCGCGGCCATTTCATGATGCCCAAAGGCCCGGCCACGATGGTGACAGACAGGCTCCAACGGCAAGAGTTCGCCAAGGTGAAGCCTTAGCGGTGTGGTCAACGCACGAGATGTTTCTTGATTTCCCTTTTCGGGCAGTTTCAAGTATGGGCATCTCCACCTGGTTGCGACGCGTAGCCACCATGTGTCATGGCCTAGTGAGATGGTGGGAGGAGCCAGAGTCAACAATGTGTCATAAAACAGTGTCGAGAAGTGGGAGCGCGGTCAGCAAGGTCGATGGTGCAACTATCGTGAGATTGATGGGCGGAATGGCCGGTGGAGGTTGTGGAGGTTGTGGAGGAAAAGAGTGGAGGGGGGAAACAAAGCTTCCCCATGCCTGTAAAGAATTTGAAGCCCCCGTGGGCCCTCGAGTCGATCACAAGGGCTCGCTTGGGCAGAAGCGCAACGGACCAGGCATGATGAGTAGGTACCTAGGCATGTGCAAGCACTGCCAGGCACTGCCAGGCACTGCTAGGTACTGCTAGGCATTAGCTACCAAGCTGGCCAACCCTGACCAGCCACACTCACTGGAGGGAGGCTCTGGAAGCCGGCGAGCTGCGCCAGCTGGAGGCTGATTTCCCGATTGGGCGATTGCGCCAGCTCTGGCTGGATGATGCCGCAGTTCAGATGGAGCCGCGCCGGCGCACCCTGGAGTCGAATGGAGCATATGTTGTTAGCGTGCTACAGTGTGTGTGTGTGTACTTTGCAGAACAATGCCCCGTGGGATAAGCTTTTCTGCTTTCTGCGGACTCTGGGGCCCAGCACGTTGCCGGCCGGATGGGGTGGACGATGCAGGTCCCGAAGCACCGGCTGCACGATGTGTCTTTTGCTTTCCCCTTTCGGCGGCGTCGGAGTCGGCCATAGTCGGTTTTCGAAGGCGCAAGCGGGGCCGAATGAGGTGCGGGAGCTTGCGGAGGGTGGATGGAACGAAGCCAGTCGCGAAGCCAGTCGCGAGAGCGGCGGAGTACGTGGTAGTAGAGCGCCGGGGCGATAGCCTGAGGTGATTGATTACATATACCGACGCACCTACTAATCTCAGTGGCACTCTCGCCGAGTCATGGGATCGCACTGATTGATTCCCCTCGACCACTCGACCCTCGACCCCTCGACTCGACCCCTCCCCCTCCCCCTCCCTGGCCGCGACGCCCATCAACGACTTTTACCAGGACCATGACCATGACGGCCTTGTAGCGCCCGCACTCTTCTGCTCCGTT
Organism: Cylindrodendrum hubeiense; assembly: GCA_014621425.1. NCBI lineage: Eukaryota > Fungi > Ascomycota > Sordariomycetes > Hypocreales > Nectriaceae > Cylindrodendrum > Cylindrodendrum hubeiense. The sequence continues at coordinate 16,068 of JAANBB010000448.1, read as the reverse complement.
GCCCCGTTGCTCCATCCTTCCCTCCCCAGAACGCCTGCTGCTCGGACAGCGTTCGGCGCATGCCGCCAAGCAACAGCAAGCCGTGCCACAACTGCCGTCGTCGACGCCTGCGCTGCGACCGCTCGTGGCCGATATGCCACAAATGTGCGGTCTCGGGGCAGGACTGCCTCGGGTATGGCAAGGTTTTCGTCTGGACACAGGGGATTGATTCCCAGGGCAATGTCAACCCGCCGCCCGGACGGAGAGCGCCCGACGAAGGTGGCTCGAGTGGCTCGAGTGGCCCGGCCGGTCATCCGCAGATCAGCCAGATGCAGATGGGTCAGCTAGACCAGCCAGACCAGCCAGACCAGCCGCCTTCGGAAGCCATCCCGACCTCGACCAGCCCAGACAACGATGTGGGTATGTCTGATGAGCGCCAATATCACTGGCATCACCAGCATCACCAGCAGACGCACCACCACCAGCAGCTCCCCTGGCAGCGTCCTCCAGCTCTGACCGACCCCCTGTTCCAGGACCTCGATCGCAACTCGCGATACTACCTGGCGCATTGTTCGTGGCGTTCTATCCCTCTCCTGACCGTTGGACCCGGCACTAACGCATGCACCAGTTGCCGACCGCGTGTGCAAAGACCTCGTGGTTCGAGACACGCCTGAGAGCAATCCCTTTCGCGAGCTACTGCCATTGACGCGGAACCATCCTCTTCTGCTGCAGATTCTCATCGCGACATCGGCTATCCACTGGTCCAACATCTTTCGCCCTAATCACACCACCATCCCCGCTGAGCTCACCGACCCGGGTGGCCATCTCTCCCTGCTTCGCTCCAAGGACCTTGTGACCCGTCAAGCCCTGATCGATGCATTGACGGCCAAGCAAAAGGCCATGAGCCACCTGCGCGAGGTGCTCGAGACTCTCGACCCCGCCGGCAGTGAGGTTGCATTGGCCGCCATGCACTTTTTTATCAAATTCGACCTAATCGATCTCGACAAGTCTGATGGACAAAGCTGGAAGGCCCATCTGGAGGGTGCCACGAGCATCATGGCGCTGCTTAGCCCGGACAGCTCCACCAATGCATCTAGTAGGATGTTGCGGGACCGGGTCATATCCGACTGCTTCATGTAAGTCCTCGTGGTCTCGACCGCGCCGAGAAGCCGTCCCGGATCCGAAATCGCTAACATGAGTGACCCCAATTATAGCTACCACATTTTGGGCTCGACTCTGGCATCCGGGGGCCTCGCAGCCCGGATTGCCCGCCACGCCTTCCAGTTCCTGCCAGTGATGAAGCGGGTCGAGCTAACTAGCTACCTGTCGTGTCCTCCGGAGATTTTGCAAATCATCCTGTCGGCGTCGCAGCTGTCAAATGGAACCCCGTGGGCAGACTCTTTTCTCCCTGCGGCTGACGAGGCGCTCGCTCTCATTGATCAGGCACTTACACTGGACATTCCAGCTTGGGCCGCGCACCTCCAGAGGCACGGCAATGTAACCGACCTTGAGAGCCGAGTGCATCTGGCCTCAGCACACCGGTCGGCGGCATGTCTCTACATTCTGCAAGCACTGCCATTGGTGCGAGCGGTGAGGCCGGTGGACACAGAGGTCCTCGTGGGCGACATCTTGACCAACCTTGCCTTTATTGGCGAAGACGACCCCTACTTCAAGGCCACGTCATGGCCAACCTTCATTGCCGGCGCAGAGACGCGTGATCCAGTGAAGCGGACGTGGTCGTTGACCCGGCTGCTAGCCATTTGGGAGATCTGCCCATGGGGCTACCTCTTCACAGCTATCGAGATGCTCAAGGCAACGTGGGGACTGCAGGATGCCGACGAGGGGGGCGGGGTCAACTGGTTACGGGACCTGCGCGGGCTTGGGTTTGAGCACTTGATTGTTTAATTTCTGTCTTGAGTTTGGGGTCTTGAGTTTGGGAGACTTGGATTTCTAGACCCGGCTGCCTGAGAAGGTGGCTGGAGTCGCTGGAGTCGCTGGTGTCACTGGAGTCGCTGGAGAAGTGGGTGCGCACGTGTTGATAGAAGGAGTCCAAAAAAGTTTGGTGTTTTCTGCAAGACTGATAGAATCCGGAAAGGGGACCGAGGAGAAATGCCCGGTCTCTGCACGTCTCCAATAGTCATTCAGCAAGAGCTTGCCTAGGTACCACCACGGACTAGCCTGCCCAATTAGACAATGGTCTGCCTAGACACCTTAGAATGGAGCTTACGTTGATGCTTCCCAACCCACATAGGCAGGAGAATTGGAAGCGAGGCCTTCCTTCCATTTAGCAGCTAATGCAACCGCTTTGATTATCCACCTGACCACTCACTAGGTAAGGTAACCAGCTCAACAGCCCCATCCGGTTCCCACTCTGCACACCACATGGCGGACCACCTAGTTACCAGCCACCGCAACCACAACACTAGGGTAACACACATGTGCGGTGAAGTGGCCGCTTCACCGGCCGCTTCACCGGCCACTTTTCCATGCGCCTGTGCTCGACACGTCCCATGCCATGCCCTCTTTGTCTGTTCCCTCTCTCTCGGGTTCATGCCTGCCGCCAGCCGGCAGAAGTCTCCAAGTATCCACGCCTGCAAGTCTCCGCGTCTGCAAGTCTTCAAGTCTGCAAGTCTCCACCTCTGCAAGTCTCCAAGTCCCAACATGCACGTCTCACCCCCATCTTTGGAACTAATTGCGACTCCACAGGCGCCATCTCAGAAAATTAGCCAACTCGGCCGAGACCGTTCTGGTCCTTCGGAAGCCCGCCCACTCCCCCCAGTACCCGAACAGAGAGGGAGAAAAAATCCATCCCGCTTTGACAAGGGGGTCTCCCCTCCCTCTCTCCACGTTTCGCTGCACCTCTCGGTCCAGACTCCAGAAGCGCTTTGCATCCTGAGAATAGATGTTCCATTCGCCAAGCGCTGAGACAAGGGATCGCCATGCCCTGAAGCTGGAGACTCGGAGGTTTCTGCTGCCGCAGTTCCGGACTCCAAACCCCAAACACTAGAATCTCGTTTCAGCACCCCTCCATCTGCAACGCAAACCTCCGGAGCCAGTCGCATTGTGCGCCCAGAAACAGAGGAGCATTTCGTCGCGAGAAAAGAAACCAAACTGTGTGATCGCAACCCCGCCCGGCGATCCCACGGACCCGATCTCCAACGGTCTGCGTGTGATGTTCTTGGCCAGCATTCACCCAAGGATTCTTGGCGTCTTGCATGCTGCCAACCCTAAAAAAAGAGTATCCAACCGCGCGCAACAACTTACACGACCAACCCATCACCGCCCACCCGACCCATCTGACCCACACAATCCCCCCACAACACCCACAACACTGACATGGAAACGGGTCAAAAAGAGAGGTCGTAGAGGGAGTCGAACCCTCGCTGGCGGAATCAGAATCCGCAGTCATAACCGTTAGACCATACAACCATGGAACGATGATGCCGGACCAATCGCAATCGCCTCAAGAGGCTGGGCGCGAGATCTCCCACACGCTTGGACACCTCCTCCTCGGTGTATCACCAAACATGTTGTTTCTTCCTCGTCTCAATTGACCCAGAAGGGTGTCCTTCTGCGAAACAGAGCCGCACCATCGACACTCCGCCACAGAAGCAGGAGTCAGTTGCGGTTGTGGCCGCTCGAGGCCCTCAGTTGGCTCCCTCAGGAGGCACGCGCTTGGATAGCCATCTTGAATATTGGATGTACAGAATGCTTCACTATGACTTCATTTTGCTATATAATCTTGAGCCCGTCGTCTCCAATTCGACTTTTTAGCATCAGCAACAGCTTCTTCAGTCCTCTTTCTTCTATAATCCAGTTCTAGTCTCAAAGCCCCGGTGGCTCTTCTCATTCACTTCTTACGCTAGTCGTTCCTATTCCAATCACTTACTTACTTTTCCAATCTCAATTCCAAGCAATTCAAAATGCGTTTCCAGCTCATTTCTGCCGCTCTTCTCACCGCCGTCTCCGGCCACGGAGTCGTCACCTCGATCGAGGGCGCGAACGGAGTCTCTATGCCTGGCCTGTCTGGTAAGTCACCCATCACACGCTCCACTTGGAAACTACAAGCTCACACAACACTTCAGTTGCGGATGGCACTCCCCGCGACTGCTCCAGCAACGGGTGCGGTTCCCAGGCGGACACTGCCATCATCAGGGACAGCGAGATCGAGAGCGGCGAGGTTGGCCCTCTTGGTCGAACTGAGGGCAACGGGCCTGTTGATCCCGCGGTCATTATTTCCAACTTCATGGGAGGCAACAATGCGGTCCCGGTCAACAACGGCACTGGCACTGGTGTCGAGGACGAAATTCCCAACAACATTGGCGATGCTAAGCGACGCCGTCGTGCCGCTCGCCGGGCCACAAAGCACTCACACGAGTCCGCACGCAAGCGCCAGCTTGGCAACCTCCTTGGCGGCCTTTTCGGCGGCGGCGGCGGTGGCAACGACGCAAAGGGAGAGAAGACTGAGGAGCCCGAGGAGGTAGCTGTTGCTGCTAGCACTGGCGAGGGTGCCACATCTGGTCTCCCCACTGCCACGGACGATGGTGTCGTCACTTTGATGTACAGACAGGTGTGTAGTTCTCATCTCACTTGAGAATGACTTCGGCGCTGACAGACTATTTCAGATCAACCAGGACGGTGCCGGTCCCCTCACCGCCGACGTCGACGGCACCTCTGGCGGCTCAGATGCCGCTGCCTTCAAGACAGCTGAGGTTGCCCAGGACGTCCCCGGACTCGGCTTCGGCGGTCTGTCTCTTGCCACCAACACCGACTTCCCCGTGCAGGTTCAAATGCCCCAGGGAATGACTTGCGACGGTAGTGTCGGCGGCGCTGACAATGTCTGCATCGTCCGCGTCCGCAACGGTGCTGCTGCTGGACCTTTCGGCGGCTCTGGTGCCTTCACCCAGTCCGCTGCTGCCCGCAAGCGAGCCATTGCTTACCGCCTGAAGAAGCGCATGGCCGAGAAGCGCATGGCTGCCAACCGCAAGGAATAGACGACTAGTGGCGGGTACCAAAGCGTCGATCCTTGAGGGGCGGAGAAAGTATGGGAGCAGGAATTGGCTAGGACTCTAGGGCTAGTAGACTATATGGGGACAACGGTGGTCACTCGTTTGTAACCTTCAACTGCAGGCTAGAAATATAGTTCACTTACGGCGGTAAATCAGCTGATGCTGGGAGAACTTTCTTGCGCCTAGAGTGATGTTGTGTATCATTGCAGGCCATGGTGTCTCACAAGACAGTTGACAATCTTCTGAATGAGACGGTGCAACAAGTGATAAAACCAGCTATGCAACGAGTGGGAATGATTCTGAACCAGAGGCCGGTTGGGCAACAGCACAGTTGGAAGCCATGAAAAGGGCCTGGGAAAATGGAGCGGACGGGAAGTACGGAGTTCTTTGCGACACGGCCAGAGCAAGTAGGAAGAGAAGTCCCGAATTGGGACAAGTGAGAGACGAATAAGACTAAGAATCTATTCACGCATACCTCGTGAATGCTATTTGAAAGAGGCCAGCCATGCAATATTGGTCGTGACGTTCGTTAAAGATAGGTAGAGAGTATATAAGACCTGAGCGCCGGTCCCAAGTAAGAAAAGGAGTTTAAGACAAGCCATGACTTAAATAAGGCAAAGGACACAGCAAGTGCGTCAACGCTAAGCCCGTTTTACAGGGATTAAATGCGGTAGATAAGAGCCGCAGGGTATGTTGGTAGGGATGGAGAAACAGCAATGTATATGCTGGGAGAGAGAAGAAAATTCATAACCAGACGCGCCTTCAGCATTATATCCTGTTGTACAGTGGCGAACAGGTTCTTCACCAACGACGGCTGTGACCAATGTTAACTTTTAGTTTCTCGGCAACGAATTGGATTATCTTACCTATACGCCGAATCGAGCCTCGGCTGACGTTTCTTGGGTTTGTTATTACCGCCGCTGGACTGGCGGCGCTTGTTGGTATCATCTGGAGACTTTGCTTTGTCAGGGCGACCAAGCAGCTCTGCTTCGAGGGAATCCAGACCAGAAGAAGCATTGGAAATAGACGATCTTCTTGACGAGGGCGACTTGCTGCGACTTGGACCCCGCTCGTACGACTGTCTTCGATCTGGTGACCGTCGACGCGCTGTGGTAGGTACATCTGTGCTACGCTTGTCGGAGTCATCCGAGCGGTGAGCTTTTTGACTTCGGGGTTCAAAACTGTCCCACAGCCTTTCTGGTAGATCCTTGTCTCTGCTGTCTCCAGGGCTATGGTGTGGAGGGCTGTTGGATCTTTGTCGTTTTGATGGCCTTTCCTCAGGAGTGCGGTCACCAGAGTGCCCATGTTTCCGGCGTTGTTCGTTCACTTCCCCACTTTCAGAGCTGGTGCTCCGGTCAAGTTGGGTACCTTCAATGGGGAATTTTGGTAAAGGGTCGCCACATGGTAGCTTGCCATCCCGCACGAACGCGGGGTCAAATTGGATCTCGGTCCAGTAAGGTTTTTCGTGGATCGGTTTGACATATTCCTCAAGATTGTCTGGCTTGACGAACTCCGAGTCGATACATTTTGCATCCCATTTCCTTGGAAGCAGCACTTGCTCCGAGTAGTCTGCTGGTAATGGTCTTCCAACCTCGTCAGGGAGATGACGGGCATCCGGTTCGTTGAAAAGAGCTTTCTCTTCCCATTCGCCCTCTTCAGTCTCGGATGGATCCTCGGGAGATTCGTCCACCTTGTTTGACGGTTCCGTGTGAGATATTGCTTTAGGTTCTGCATGAAGTTCCGCATGAGGTTCCTCATGAGGTTCAGCAGGAGGTTCCGCGTGAGGTTCAGCAGGAGGTTCCGCGTGAGGTTCCGCAGGAGGTTCAGTATGAAGTTCCGTGGCATTGTCATTACTCTGATCTGGTGTCGTTGCGGGGATGTCGGGGATCTCAGGGAGTTTGGGGGTCTTCTTGGGGGGTGTCTTTTGCGGTGACTGTGTTTCAAGCGGCGGAGATGTTGGAGGTTTCGCGACATCTGGGGCCTTGGAATCGGGTCGACGATTGCCCCCTTCGGGTTTATGATCCAGCGGTCGAGGATGAGAAGGGGCTTTCTTTTGTCGATTATCACGGTTGCGGTTATGGCGGTCATGCTTCTTCTTGTTGCGATGATTTTGAGGGGGTTCGTGAACATTCCGATGACTTTGAGGAGGTCTTGGCGGGAGGGAGGGGTGACTCCTGCTGGCGGAAGGCAATGTTGATATTGATGGAGGGCCATGGCGAGATAGAGGCGGTGATCCTGAGAGTGGACGTGAGGGTGGCCCAAGAGGTGGACCAGGCCTTGGCTGAGGGGGTAGTGCATATGTTGGAGGTGTGGGCTGCGGAGAATATGATGGAGGGTAAGATGGTGGAGGATGTGAGCCATATGAGAAAGGCTGTGGATAGGAGGAGCCATAGGGTGGCTGAGATGCATACGGCTGAGGTGGCTGACTCGTTGGAGGAGGACCATATGCCGGAGGGTATGAAGGTGCAGGTCCCGCTTGATGAGGTGGGTGAGGTAGGTGAGGTGGATGAGATAGATGAGTAGGGTGATGAGGGTGAGGTGGTAAACCATACGGCCCTGGAGGAGGCCCAGGGGACGGAGCTGGGAGAGGTGGACTTCCATATGAAGGGGGAGGGTAGGGTTGGGGAGGATAGCTTGGTGTTGAATAGCCCGGTGCGTAGTTGGGAATTGGCGCCGAGTGGGGAGGGTATTGTGGATGGTACGGAGGAGCTGGTCCGGGGTACGGTCCCGGCGGCTGCCCATAGCCCGGCGGAGGCCCGTATCTGTTGACAGTCGGTCCTGGCGTGGGCGGAGGGGCGTATTTGGTGATAATGGGGCCCTTGGACTTCTTGGGTCCGCCATGCTGGTCTCTATTGTTGTTCCCCTTCCCCATGTTGTTGTTGCTTCTCCAAGCAGCAAGGCCGCTGTTGAGAATTAGTTAGTGAGCCAACCGAGGCGATGAGCAAGCAACTGAGGATCGCAGGCTCCTTGGATCAAGGGGAATACTTACGCTGGTGTTTCTCGCGTAGGCTCCGGACAGGCAATCGCCCAATGCCCCGAGGCGCCGCAGTTATAGCACTGGGCGTCCTCTGGCCGGGCGGCGTGACCAGGAGCTGAGTCGGGCATTTCTACCAATGAGATGAGTGAGCGGGCCGATGGATGAGGTGTGATGGAGTGGCGGCAACCGGACCAAGGGATTGCTCTGTCAAGGGAGGAATCGCCGCAGTCTGGGGCGAGATGAAGAGGCTGCCGCGATCAACGCAGTCGCGGATACTGAAGCCAAGGGATAGAGGGGCCGGCGATAGTGGGAGGACGACACGACGGCGCTCTCGAAGCCGGAGAGTTGTCAGAAGAATAATTGGGGCGGGCGGACCGTGTTGACGCCCATGCGAGAAGGATTGTCGCAGGTGTCACGGCGGAAGTGAAATTCGGAGCGCAGCCGATGCTGACTGCCCGTCCGTCTCGTCCCACGCTGAGTTGTGTCGTTCCGACGATGCGGGACTCGGGAGGCTACAGCGCACCACGCGCGCGCGACGGAGGCGATGGATGGCCCAAAAGCCCAACAATGCCCCCCTCCCCGAACCTGCTCTGGCGCTGTTGGCGAGGGCCGCATCCAGGATTTCACCGCGGGAAGGCCCCCGTTGAAAGTTGCGAGATGGCGACGGGCGGGAGCGCTTTTTCCTTCTTGCTCTCTCTCGTGTCGGTGTCGCATGGAAGATGCGCGCGGATCGCCATCCGTTTGTCGTCGCCTGCGACTTGGTAGTTAAACTGGAGTCGGCATCGCGCGTGCGCGCACGGACCACCCGGCTTCCCAAAGCAAGCAAGCATGGAAGCTTCCAAGCAAACGGCCACCTGCAACATCAAATTAATGCATATTCCATATTCCCGAGCCTTAGCCAGGTTGGGAATCGATGCTTAATTCGATGAGCATAAAGTGCCTGAGGCCCTGCATCAACACCCATTCATCAACACTAAGTCAAATCGGCTTCTAGCATTGGCCACTTTGCAATATCGGCCCCAAGTTCTCATGTTGCTGACAGTGAGATGCTCCCAGAAGCACCGTCTCATTCCCGTCTGATGACGGAGAATTCTGACGCAATGAGCAGCAATAATATCAAATCTGTCGATAAATATCACATTCCCACACAAAAAGTGCGCAGCATAGCCCTCAACCCTGGCAGTCCCAGATCGTGTATCAAATAGCCGGCCGCTCTGCATATGTGACACCCAGACTCACTCTGGCAATTGAATAGTGCGATCAGCGCTGAGGTTATTCGGACTACTACGTAGTACGACCACTCAGCTTATTTATCCCCCATCAATGGCTTCAATTCCGCCAATTGCCTCGAGTTTACTAGGTACACGTTGATCGGGCGGAATTGGTGCGTTGAGACGGAACGTCCGCCGTCATGGGGTCCGGAGTCGGTGGTTCCGCTTCGCCCAAGCTCCCACATCGAAATCGATGACAACGTACGACAATCCAATAAACGGTTCCGTCCAAGCCGCTTTCGGCTCTTCCACTGGCCTCCTAGAATCTTTCCAATCCCTGACCTTTTCTCCAGTGACGTGGTTGTTCCTGGCTGCCGATCCCGCTCCCTCCCATTTCCCCGCGATTTGATCATCCCCCATGGAGACCCAAGCGATAGCTTCTCGACTTCGGCGGTTCCAGCGATGGTATATGGCACCATGGCCGTCCACACTCCTCCATCCTTAGCCACCTCCGCATTTCGGTTCAGGATATGGCGCTACCCCACACTCGTCACCATGTGGGAGGAGCTGAACGGTTGTGGAGAAGCTAGGAACCGAGAATGTCACATCTTGAGGGCATGAGACTAAGCTGTTAGGACGGGGATTATTATTTAAAGAGCCAATGTTTCCGATGGTATAGAGTCAACCCAGATTTCTTCAGTCTACCCATCTAGTTTGTTATCCAGACTTCTTCCACGCCCGGAGGCCATCATCATGAAACCACTATCGTCCATCGCTTGCTTGCTGACGCTGTCTGCTGTCCAAGCTACCATCGATCCCGGCAGCCTCGTCACCATATCTGGGGCCGTTGATGTCAACAGCCAGTCGGCATGGTGGAATCCTCTTGACGAGTACGGCGGTTATCAATGGCTGGCCTACCTTCGTAACCCTCTCAGCGGATCCACAGCCAACAACAATGTCATGGTTGCCCGCCGCACCGACTCTGATGGAGCTATATCTCGCGACTGTCTCAAGACTTCAACTGGGGATTGCGCCGTTTTCCTTGATGACAGCGGCCACAATACCCCAAGTATCGCCGTTGACGGAGACGGCTACGTTCATGTCTTCACGAGCATGCACAATGAGGCGTGGAAATACTACCGCTCGAGCTCGCCGTACAGCGCCACTCTTGTGGACCACAGCTCTGATATGCCCGACCAGAGTGTCTTGATCACGTACCCAGTCGTGAAGCGCGATGCTGACGGCAACCTGTGGCTGATTGTACGTGGAGAGGCGAGTACTTCGGCAAGGGGTGGCTACTTTTACAAGTATACTACCTCCTCAAGCACGTGGGAACGAATCAGCATCTGGGCATACCGGTCGGGCTATTCGGTCTATCCTGATGATATCCAGTTCTCCTCTGATGGCGATGTGCACATTCAGTGGGAGTGGAGCAAATACCCGGCCTCTGCAGTGCGCCACCAAGGCAGCTATGTGCGATACACACCGTCTTCTGGCACATACAGGTCTGCTTCAGGATCTACCGTCACCTTGCCCATCACCCAGGACACTGTCGACATTGTGTACCAGCCCCTTACCTCAGGCGAGAGTTACAGTGGTGACATTAACGCCTCGCCCGTACCAGCATTCCAAAGCGCTAAACTTGCTCTCTATGAGGACTCGGCGGGAGTTGTTCACATCAACAGCGCGTACCGCTTCGCCAATGAGACCGACCAACTGTGGCAGGTCCGCCGCGCCACGGCGACGTTTGGCACCGCGAGCCCCTGGAAGCGCGAGATCATCTTCTCGGACGCAAATACCAGTGCGGCCATTGGCGTGACACACGACGGCACGACGGTGCGCATTTACTACTGTCTCGCCAGCGGGAGCGCTTGGGTTTTGGAGAGGAGCGGTAGTTCGGCGTGGACGAACCAGGAACTTACGCCGGCGACGGGCAAGAAAGTCAGGCGGCTACAGGCCAAGATGCGGTCTGATGGAACGGATATCTTGTATCTGGGTGCGCCCAGTAATGTGGATGCGAACACGGGAAGTCTGTATTTCTTGACCGTTGGAGGCCGGGCTTGATGATTGTAGGACGGACCTATCAATGGCTAGATTCATTGAATAAACTACAATCCCTACACACCCTACGTTTAACTTGTCCCAGTGTTGGGGCTAAAGGCTCCTGTCTGGCATTTCGACTAATGACGTTCCGTGTGGCGAACAACCTGCTCAGCCTTCAGTTGCCTTCAGTTGCCTTACCTGAGCCACCGCCCTACGAATGCCACCCTATGAACACCACCCTACGAGGCACAGGACCACCCTATTACTACCCTATTTATCCACTGCCCCCCCTTCCCATGTTTCTCACCACCCTCCCAATATCGCAGATTCACAAGATGCCTCCGGGCCACCACGACAGATTTTCTTCACTCCAACTCCCTTTTCGCATCGTCGTGGAACTTCCTCTGCTAAATATCCAATATGACTATCAACTGTCAGGATTATGCACGACGATGGGCTACGACTCGCCATAGCAGACTTCTTCAACCCGGATTCCGTTTGGTACTATTGTGGGACTTCCTTCTGGGTAGCCCAAAGTTCCAGAGCAGCCCCTACCTCACGATCTGGGCTCCGGAAATCGCATTCCCGCCTCTACCCACGAATATTCCAACAAATGGAGATGAGGTGACACAGAGAAAGGCAGCACGGCGACACACCAAATTTCTATCATCACAGTTAAAGAACATTAAGTCCACGTTGTCGAATATTTCCTCAGCGATGAGAGGTTCCTGTTGTCACACAAATTGGAATATGTTCCTAGCCTGGCTCGAAATTACATTGCAAATATTTGCTGATCCTCGTTATGTTACTTTCGGCATGGCGAACAGTACAACCTGGTCAATAATACGGAACTTCATGTCCATACGCGACTTGGACAACGATGGAAATGATTTCTTAACCTCTACAATATATTTTCCTGAATATATACACCTGTTGGAAATATAGGCAAACCTGGTTGAAGAATTGCGTCGGTGGGAATGGTTTATCTTTGAACACCGATTACTCAGTCACCTTTTAGTCCTTTTCGAGCTGATTGCACTTGTATTGAGTCGTTTCCTATTCTTTAGTCATTCTGAATTTCCCGGCGGGCAGAGATATCTTTGTACAACTATGCCCTGGACGATATCGCCAGCGCTAGTGGTATTATGGGGTGTGTGTTGGATGTTCAATCCCGATCCCATCGAGGGGAAATTGGCCCTGGAGAACTTGGACCACCTGCTCAACAGATTGAACCAAGGTAAGTGATGCCTGCAAAAATCAAGACTCGCTCTGACAGCAAAGATAGAAGAAACCTCTTCGTTTAGTTATTGGCTGGCCCAACGTGACTTCTGGATGCTTCACAACATGGAGAAGACACCAAAGGAACTCGATTCCGGCAGCCTCGATCCATTACAATCACTGAGTGTCGCTGAAACGCAAACATCAATTCAGAGCGAAGCTCCTTCGAACCTGGCAACATCCTGGAGTCTGAAGTCACACAATGCTCCGCGAGGTGAGGCATCAAATCCGATTGATGGAGTCGGACATGAGATAAATACCAGAATTAATGATATCTCCCCACTGATTTGCACAACATGTGGAAAATATTTCTCTCGTTCAGATGTTCAGGTCCGTCATGAGAGGGAAGCTTGCCAAGGAGAACTTCGTTTTGTATGTCCTTATCCCAGTTGCAGTCGGTCGAACATAAGCAGCGGATTCAACCGTCGAGGACATCTCAAGCAGCACCTTGACCGCTGCAACTCTCACAAAATCAGCCCGAAGCAAAGCATTGATTATCTCGTTCGGCAGGCTAAGGACATGCTTGCAGTTCCCGAGCGAAGCAGAAGACGGCAGATCAATGATACTCTGTCTTTGGATGAAGCCCACGGACTCGGAGGTGGGAATGATGGCTCTAATTCTGGACGCAAGAAACATAGGAAGTCGGAACTCGAGGATATGCGTCAAGATCTTGCGAGGGAACTTGAGGTAGCAGAGGAGGATTTACGGAGGAAGAGACAAAAGCTTGAAGGACTTAAGGCACAAATTCAGAGCTTTGCGGAATAAGCGCTCGATCTGTCAAACGGAATTAAATATATGTATTATTGATCCCTCTAGCTAAATCTAAATTGTTGATATTCAGATCATGCGCTATCCAGTTACCACCGAGGGTGACGCAAGGGACATAGGATAGGGAACGAGATCGGCCGCTGACTTGAATCCTAGAATTTATTTGCCGTCCAACCCACTCAGACCCTAGCGAATGTGTTTAGTCTAGCCAAAATCCGGTGAGACGGTTGTATCTTGTATATCCTGCTGTTGTAGCAGCCAGGGATACAGTGGGGTCACTGTAAATCAACAACCAACGACGCCCACTTGAGCTGCCGCTGCCTAAACCAGCGCGGGATGAGATCAAAGCAAACCAAAACGTCTTTCTCTGTCCATCCTTTTGACTTATCCAACTTTCGCACCTTTTATGCGACCCCGTTTATTCTCTGCAATCTGTACATCATGTCGTCGGAATCCAAAAAGGACAAAAAAGTACCCGAGCGACCCCCAGAAGCTATCTGGTGTGAGCGGTATAGGAATATAGTCAATGTGATGCCACATGAGAGGCTAGAAAGCTATGCACCACAAGGTTTTCATCCAGTTACCCTGGGCGATACGTTCCGTGACGGAAGATACAGGGTTCGCCACAAGCTCGGTCACGGCGGGTATTCAACCGTCTGGCTAGCACGAGATCGCCAAGAGAAGTGCATATAATTGTGTCTGTACATTTGACCTCGGTACTAACATATATCATTTCCAGACGATGGGTTTCGATCAAGATCAAGCAGGCTTACGTCTCAACGTGCGAACTGGAACAAGACCCAGAGGTCAAGGCATTAGAACTTCTAGAAAGGTGCTACCAAAAGAGTACCGCCACGAAATCAAGGCGATTTCCTCAGCTACTGGATTATTTTCAGCATTCTGGCCCAAACGGCACTCATACCTGCCTCGTCACCGAGTTACTGGGGCCTGCAGTTTCAACCGTCCAAAAGAAATTTGCAGACAACCAGTTCTACAACTCAATGAAGTCGCCCTTGGCGGATGGTGCCGATTTGGACATGGACCGGATTCCTGGGGCTGACAATTGGACATTCCAGCCGCATGTCGTTTTGAGGAGTGCGAAACAACTCCTCGAGGCTGTTGCTGACTTTCATCAGGCCGGAATCGCACATGGAGGTATCTGAGGCTCATATCCTGTATATTTTCCAATCAGGATCGCTAATTTTGATAATGGAATATAGACATAACGCCTAACAATGTCGTATTTACGTGTGAACAGACATTGGAGAGTGACAGAGACCTCTGGGACGCCTTGTGCAAGCCAAGAATAGCACCGTATACTGACAAGGAGCCCCGGTCGCCTCATTTGCCCCAGCATTTGGTAGGATCAACCATGTGGCTGGGGTGGTATGATAACCGATGGGAAGATATTCGATTGATAGATTGGGGAGATTCCTATCCGGTCGACGAAACGCCCTCGGTACTCTCTGAACCTAAAACTTTGAGATCCCCAGAGACCTTTTTCATGGATTCATTTGACTACCGTCACGATCTATGGAGGGCGGGCTGCGTGGTAAGGACCTTTCCATGCATCATCTATAGTTTCATGCGCTGATGGGTCAGATTTACGAGTTGTTTTTCCAGAAGCATCCGTTTGGATACTATATCCAGTCTGAGATGGATTCCATCCAGCATCTCATTCTGAAAATGGGACCACTGCCTTCGAAATGGCACGCCCGGTGGGAAGAAATAAGTCACGGTAACACACATGTGAAGCTTGAAGAGGGTAGGTCCGCCCCTTGGTGCTAGGAAGGCGTTGAACTTATACACTTCTTAGGAGATTCCTGGATACGGAAACCCCTCGGGGATATTTTTGAGCCTCGTCTGAATAACATCGTCTCTATTTTTAAGGAGAATGGATTTTATGATGACGATGAAGACGAGGACGAAAAGTGTATAGACGAGGATTACGAAGCGTTATGGACCCTCTTACGGCCGATGAAGGATTTAATGCAGCATGAACCAGCTGAACGCATCTCGGCCCAGGAGGCGGTATCGTATATCGAATGGATCGATCATTGGAGAGAGTGTTCATCTAGTGAAGGGGGTTCAGATGAAGAGGGTTTTGAGGGTGAAGGTACTGGGGGTAAAAGCTTCGGGGGTGAAGGTTTCGAGCGTGATGGCTTCGAGCGTGAGGGTTTAGATGGCGAGGACTCAGATGGCGAGGACTCAGGTGGCGAGGGTTTGGACGTTTTCTTTGAAATGGCGCTCTGACTAGCCGGCAGTGACTAGACCTCAGTTTCGGTTTGTTGACTATCGCCCTTGAGATCGTTAAAGAACATAGACTGCTGGGCTACTTTTACAACCACTATCTAACAGCGGGATCCTAACAAGCACGGAGGACTGCCGACTCATAGAATGTTGGCTACGCAGATGCATCTTCGTTGACGTGCGACAAATCCACGCCTGACTTGACTACTCCAAGTTTCCTCCATAAGCCCAGGCCCGGGATTGGCAATATTCCCCATCAGAATCCACGACATGAATGTCTCTGATTTTACGCCGCCCACCTTGATCCGCAATGATACTCCCAACACTAGCGCAGGGGCCGGTTTCTGAGTCGCGTTGCGGCGGCGGGGTTACAGCGCCTGCCACACAGTCGCTGTCACCAAAACGCCCTAACAAAAACCTCGATCGGGCAATTCCACCGCCGAGCTGCCGCTACGGCCTCATCCATCAGTAATCCAGCCCAGAGGCTCTCTGCCGCATCATCTCAGGGCCTCCGCCAACCCCCACAAACCTCAACCACAACTCCAACGTCCAT
>JAANBB010000447.1:0-32080 GCA_014621425.1 Cylindrodendrum hubeiense | reverse complement strand
GCGGTCGGCGCCGCTCCGTGCGCCGCCTCCGGGCACCTGGCGCCCCGGGGCCACGGCTCGTAGAGGCCCACCGCGAAAACTACAGACGGGACCTCCATTTCCAGGATGTGCCAGTATGGGACATGTCGCTGCTGAGGAGGGCGGGGGCGGAGTTGGACCCTGATGAAGATTGGGGGTTTGATTACGAGGAGATGCCGGTGGGGTTGGATTCGACGATACCTCCACGCAGGTAGCTGGAACATTGGCTCGCAGTACATAGATCCGCACCTATATTACGATGTAGATTCCGGGGAAACTTGTGGATGAACGTGGGGAAGTGTTAATAAATCAGTCCATACGTACATATAGCCCTGTTGTCGCGTTTTGTCCCCGGTCGGTCTAACCCCCAACTTGAATGTACCTTGCATGTGCCTCGATACATCCCCACCTTCACATCAGCTTGACTGCAACAGATCAACATCAGATAGGATGTACGACACCCCAATTTGTGATGAAACCCGGGGAAACAACACCACCACTCGTACCACATATGTGAAAAGCCCCCAACTTCCATCCACAGCCTTTAACTTGCCTGGAGGACTTTTTAGAACCTAGATATAGGGTAGCTGCGGCATCTACTGCTAGGCCTCGGCTCCCCTGCCGCAGCAGTCCGGAGTCGCGGGTTGTAGCCCGAGGGATATTTGGGGAAAAGAGCTCAATCTCGGCCGACGTGACTAAAAATTTGTCGGCGACCGAAATCCGGACATTGTTTGCGAACAGACGAGAGGGATTTGAGTTTCATGATGGGACAGCTAGGTGATGAGGGGTGGGAGGGTTGGGAGAGCATGGGACGACTGTCGCGGACATGTGAGTCCGGGTTCATGATGTCGGTTCGAGCCGAGTCGGATAGAACCAACTTGGGTATGGATCTCCCCTAGTTAGACGTTAAACGGTGGAGCAGCTTCCGACGGACTCGGAAGCTTGTGACACCGGCTAACAAACATACACTAAAGACACTAACCATATCACAAACAGCAGTGTAGTCAAGACACACGCACAGCATCAGACAATCTTAATCAGACACAATGATAATTTCCGTCTATTTCGTATAAGCCCGTTCCCTCACAGGCCCGGATCCATGTCTACAATAGATAGTGTCATAAAAGAAACACACAAGGCGGCGACCGCTTCCCTGACCAGATCATATCCACGAGCTCCGTGGTGTCTACTAGAGAAAAACCCAAGTAATCCAAAAAATAGAAAAACACATTGGGTATGACCCTCAAGCGCGCTTATTTTCGCCGCTTCCCATGAACGCCTCTTAATGCTTAGCAGTAACCTGATCGCCGGTCAGCTTCTCGACGTAAGCCTTGGCCCTGTAGTTGCAAACTATGATTAGCAAATATTCTTTGATCCGACGTCTCGAGGGAGGGAAACTCACATGTCACCAAACGCAACCATGCAGACCGTCTGCCAAATGCCCAAACCAATACGGGGGGCGACACCACGGTAAAGACCCTTGACGCCGTTGGACTCGTAAATGTACTTGAAAGTGTTGCCGACCGTCATCTTCTTGGGACGGTTGGGATCCTCCTTCTTGCTCTGCATCTCAACACGGATAACCTCGATGGGCTGGTTCCATGCGCTGAGACCACCACCCAGACCACTGGCGAGGATCTTCTCCCAGACAGCAAGCTTGTCGCCGTCCTTCTTGCCGGTGGCGGAACGGATCCAGCCCTCAGCGAGACGGCTGAGACCGAAACGGCTACCCCAGTTGGTCATCTGACGGATGGCAACGGCGTTGACACCCCTGTTGATACCGCGGATGCCCTCCTTGTTGTAGATGCCAAGGAAGGTCTGGAAGGTAGACGTGGGCTTGACACCGGTGGCAGCCATCTTGTGCTGGGTGATCTCGACCGTCTTCATGCAGGTGCAGAAGCCCATGGTGGCGTAGGCCTGAGCGACACCACCGGTGATACCACCGATGATGCCACCACCAAACTCGTTGGCGCCGTAGCTGCGGGCGTAGTATTCGGCCTCGGAAGCGACGAAGAGGAGGACAGCGCCCTTGGTGGAGGCTTCAATCCAGGCCCAGGGGATAAGACCTTGGTAGACTGCGCGATGAGAGACAAAGGTCAGTAAATGCATGCGGGCCAATTGCGACAGTTTGGGAGTCGGGGGAAATGGGGGAAATGGCTACTCACAACCAAAGGGTCCACCTCGGCCCCAGACACGTCCCAGAGCCGTGGCGAAGCTGTCGCCACGGTTGGCGGCCATGGTGGTCTTGACGACCTCAAGAGGCTGTCCAAGAGTCGTCACCTCAAACAAGTTCAAGCTGGCGCCCAGAAGCAAGTTGGAGAACTTGACGGGCTTCTTCTCCAGCGAGTTGCCGGAGGCGGCGGTGGTAGTGGCAGCCATAACTTTGAGATGTCGTTGAATAAGGGGCCCTGACCAAGGGAGGAGGGAGCTTCGTCGCGAGTGGGAGGGGGAGTGGGAGAAAAGGACGCGGGAGCTTGCAGTGCAGCAGCAGGTGCGGCAGGTGCGATTTCAGGGAAGCAAGCGTGGGGGAGCTTGCTGAGTCAGATGCGACGAGCTGAGGATTGCTGTGCTGAGGGCGGGAGCGAGAGATTTGCGGAGGGAAAGCCGAGGTTGAGGGAGAAGCCGTTCGGGAGGAATCCGCTGATGGAGCAGCCCGAGTTTTGTCTTTCCTGCTGGAGGGGTCCGGTTTTAGCACGTGTTTCTTTCTGGGTCCCTTGGCCGTCGCTGGGTGCGTATTGCTTTGCCTAGGCCTTGGGCCAGTTTCTGGCGAGGCTTTGTAATTTGGCTTGCTCAGGGGGGTTGAGGACAGCCCGACAGGGAGGGGACAGTCGGACACCGACGGGTGGGAATGTGATGTGTGGCTCGGGGCGAGTCTTGCGGTGCACGTACGCTTCTGGGGTTGGATTTGGATTTAGAGGAAGCGGTCACTTACAGAGATACGAGGTTGGTTATATTATTATACCTGGGACGGTGATGGCAGAGAAGAAGAGAGAGGAAGGAGAAAGTGCACAGTCGACGGGATGACAGATTGCTATTAAATGCTCACACAACAAAAACCACAGCAAGCTGCTAGCCCAACTCCCCGACCAAGTACATCCCGAAGTACCTCACCTGAATTAATTCACCGATGCGCTGCGCCCCGGCGCTGGTGAGATGCTATGCCATGACAAGCCGAGCCCGCATCAGCGTCAGAGCCAGATAAGGATGCCCGCCCAGCAAGAGGGCACAGCAATCCCAGGAATCCCAGGATGGATGCCATGTGAAATCCGGGGGCGCGCCCGCGCAGGGAGCGTCGCTCCGTGGGGGGACGGACAAGCCAGCCCAGAGACAAAGCTCGGCTCGAGCTGCGACGAAGCAGCCGACGACGGGCAAAAAGCCTGTGAGACTGAGACAGACAGCGGAGCTATTCGTCGTTGGCGTGCCGAGCCTGGACCGTCTATGGCCCAAAAAGCCAAAGCCAAAAAAAAAAGAGTTGGCCCAGCCAACCACACAACAAAATGATCCCGAGAATCTCCATTCCCGATTAGTTGCTGTTTAAGCCCGGCCAAGCACGGGCGGTGCTCCACCGCCGCGGACATCAAAGTCCATGTAGATGGCGGTCGCAGCAGCAGCAGCAGCTTCACTTGCGTGCGCCTCAGTACAGCGGGCTCAGTGAGCCAACCCTTGTTCCACAGTGCTGCGCTGCTCTGGCTGGCCCAAGAAACAGTCTACCCAGATGCTACACAGAACAGATTGCAATTCCTCACAACTCACAATCCCTGCCTCTCTCACTTCTCACTCACATCCAAGTTTCAATAGTTGGCCTTGTCCAAGCCTGCCGCGTCCCACGCCCCAGGGCCATCCCCCGCCCAGCCACTCACAGACCGCATCCGGCCCCTGCGGCGGCCTTGTTGGCAAATTAGGGCCGCCCTTTACTGCTCTCAACAGCCCTGCCCAGCGCTCTCGATTCTCAACGCCGATTGTTGAGCTCCTGGAAGTCTCCTCCGAAGCCACCCAAAGCCACCCAGAGCCACCCAGAGCCCACCCAAGCTCCCCGGTCGCGGCCCGGATCAGAGCTCTTGTGGCGCCTGGCCCTCGAGCTTTGGCACACTGCACCCTGTCGCCATGACACACCGTGGTGCATGGGTCATTCCTTTGGGGTCAACCAACGCCCGGGTTTTAAAAAAATTACAGATCGGCGCTGACGCATCCCGGCATTCGAACTGGACTCCGATATCGACGTCAGCGCCAGTAATCCCGAAACCCACAGAAATAATTCTCAGCAAGCCTCAGTCGCATCACAGTCACCGCCACCATCATCACGCTTGCGCATTCTTGCATGTCGCATGTGCCCTGCACGCAGGCCACGCATCAAATAACTTGTCAAAAAAATCTTCAGGCCCGCTTCGCGACGACCTGTGTGGTTCATTACCAAACGAAAACATTCCCGTTGTATAGTACAAGTGCCATTGGGGTCGGCAAATCCTTGCTTCCCATCCGCCTGGCTTTCCTCCTCGTAGTGAACAACTCGTTGTTCTCGTTCCGTCGTCTGTCCGTGTCCTTTCTTATTCATCCACTGCCTCGTAGTTTCTGTACTCCAATTTACAGCTTGTTGGTGATCTCGATCCACTTCTCGGTGGAGAAAGACTTGGGGCGCTCGATGGGGGCACCAAGAGCACGGTCGATGATCAGCTGGGGGAGAACACCAATGGCTCGCGACACACCGAAAAGGACGGTGTAGTAGCTAGCCTCCTTCAGGCCGTAGTACTGCAGGAGAACTCCAGAGTGGGCATCGACGTTGGGGTAGGGGTTCTTGGTCTTTCCGTGCTCGGTCAGGACACCGGGGGCAATCTTGTAGACCTGGCTGACGAGCTTGAACAGGGGGTCGTCGGGCATGTTGGCTGTGCGGTTGTTAGCATCTCCATTCAAGATAAAAATTAATAAATGTGCGAGCGGGTCTACGTACCTTGGGCAAAGGTGCGCTGGGCCATGTAACGGGGGTCAGTCTTGCGGAGAACGGCGTGGCCGTAACCGGGAACAACGCGACCAGCGTTAAGAGTGGACCAGAGGTAGTCGGTAATGGACTTGTCGCTGAGGTCATCGCCAACAGACTTCTTCATCTCGGTAAGCCAGTTGAGCACCTCCTGGTTGGCCAGGCCGTGCAGGGGACCGGCCAGGCCGTTGAGACCAGCGGCGAGAGACAGGAAGGGGGAGCTGAGAGCACTGCCGACCAGGTGGGTGGCGTGGGCGCTGACGTTTCCACCCTCGTGGTCGGTGTGGATGGTCAGGTACAGACGCATAAGCTCAACGAAGTCCTTGTTCTCGCCGAATCCGAGCTGGTTGGCGAAGTTGAAGGAGTAATCCTTGTCCTTCTGGATGGGGGCAACCTTGCCGCCCTTGAAGACGTTCTGGTAGATGCGCGAGGCAATGTTGGGGAGCTTGGCAATGAGGTCCATGGAGTCCTCAAAGGTGTAGCCCCAGTACTCCTTCTTGTTGATGCCCTTGGCGTAGGCCTTGGCGAAGGAGGAGGTGTGCTCGAGAGCAGTCACGGCCAGGGAGAACTGGGCCATGGGGTGGAGGTCGGTCGGGCAGTGGTCGATGAGCTCCTCGACGAACTTGGGGAGATCGGATCGGGCAGCCCACTCGGCAGAGAGGTCACGGACCTGCTGCTCGGTAGGGACCTCACCGGTCAGGAGAAGCCAGAAAAGACCTGTAGCGCGGGGGTCAGCACATGCCGCAAACGTACACGGGGCCAATGCGCGCGGGGTCGCAAAGCTTCAACATCAAGAACTTACCCTCGGGGAGAGGCTCCTTGCCACCGGGGGCCTTGGGGAGAAGCTCCTGGCACTCGGGGATGGTCTTGCCACGGAATCGGATACCCTCCTCAGAGTCGAGGACGGAACCCTCCCAGACAAGGGACTTGATGCCACGGGCACCGCCATAGACCTGGTCAAGGGTGACGGTGTCGACGACCTTGTTGCCGTGCTCCCTGCCATTGAGTGTCAGCATGCATATTAAAGGTGCGACAAAATGCCAGATGTCAATGGCCAGTATCCGCGACACGACTACCGAGAGTCGGCGGGACAGTTGGCCATCGGTGGGGGGTGGGGGACTGACTTGCGCAGGGCCTTGACCTGCTCAATCTTCTCGGGCAGCAGCTCGGCGAATCGCTCCTTGAGAGTCTGGAATCGGTGTTAGTGATGCTGGACCATAGCCGAGGAATTGGGATATTCAGGAGCTCCCCGTACATACCTGGGTCTTGGCCGAGTAGCAGCGGACGGCGCTGAAGGCGGAGCCGTTGACGGAGGTGCGCAGCGAAGCCCGCAGGGCAGCGTTGCTGAGACGGGTGACAGAGGCCATGATGAACAGAGGTATGATGGAGCGAGGACGGGACGGTGCAGGAGGAAGAAAGAACAGAGTGGCGGAGGAGCCGGAGGGATATGAGAGGATAGAAAAGAAGAAGAGTCCAAGTAAAAAAGGCGCAAGGTAGGAAAAAATAGGCCGGCGTGACCTGGACCTCGGGGACGGGGACGGAGACGGGGGGTGTGGGACAGTGGAGCTGGGGAGGCAGTGGCCACGGATACATGCCGCCAGCTCCAGAAGGCACAATACGTCGTCGGTTGTCGCAGTGTCGCAGTGTGCCATGTCGCAACGCCAAGTTACGGGGCGCATCTACAGGGGGACACTTTTTTGCAGGGTATTACAGGGTATCACAGGGGACTGTGCGTGCCCTCTGGGGAGCTGGGGGCGCTGCTGGGGGGAGGCTTCTGGGGGCCAGGTCGCGCCCGGTAACCTGTGAGGGACTGAGGTACCACCCCCAACCTGCAAGCCCCAAAAGAATGCCATCCAGCACCGACGACCCTGGTCGAACCCCCGATGCATCCTCCAATTCGATGTCGCTCTCAGGGCCTGGCCCCCCCAACACAGCTGGCCCGCCAGCGTGCCTACATCCGTCTGGGGTTGCTTGGCCCGGGGGGGGAGGGAAAAGGAACGAAGGAGGGCGGGCTTGCAGCCAGTGGAGGAGGAGTTCGTGCCGCCGCGGCAGCCATTCAGCGTCAATTGCGTTGCCCGGATTTCGGCTGAGGTGTGTGTGACCGAGTGAGGGTGCGCGTGAGCCTGCGTGTCCCAGCGTGTCCCAGTGTGTCCCAGGTCTCCCCGATCCCGTCCAGTGTCGTCACCCGGGTCAGCATGTGAAGTGAGGGTATTGTTTGGGGTCGGATGCAGGATCTGGACGGGCGGGAGGCTCGGAAATAGAAGCGTTCGTTCCGTCGCTCGCCATCCACACGGAGGAGGGAGTAACCTGGGAGTGACATCCCCCAACCGAGTACCTACCTCTCCCACTATCCGCCCTTCCCTCCACCCTCCCGTTGCTGGGCCCAGCTCCGGGCGGCACGCACCTACGCCACCAGCCCAATTGCACAGCTGGGCTGCCGGGCTGCAACTAGCTGCACTGCTCGACGAATGTAGTCTCGATTACGTCCCAGTTGCCCGGGGTACATGAGTTTGATGTGAGAACCGAGTGTCGTGTCCCAATCGTGCCCCAATCGTGTCCCAGTCGTGTCCCAGTCGACGCCGCCCATCCACCCATCCACAGCTCCTCCACAGCTCCTCCACAGCAACAACGCGGCAGCCCCTTACTCGGGCCAACAGCCCGGACAGTGCTAGACAGTGCTAGACAGTCTTGTCTGCTCTGGAACCCACTGCACAGCGCTTCTTCTGGAGCCAAATGCTACCGAATAGTGGAGGTGCCCACGTTTGGTTTGCTCGGGGGACCTCGGCCACACGCTGGCCTTCCAGACATCCTTGACGTCAGATGGGTTCCTGCTAACGTAGGATTAGTGCCCCTCCCATGCCTCAGAGCCTACCAGTCACTCTGTAGCCCGGATCTGGCCTGCCTGTTCTTGCTCTAGCTCCAGTTGAGATTCTCTCAAGGGGGGTCCCAGGGCTGCTCCAGGGTGGACGCCCGGATCTCCCGCGCCCCATTGCCGCCACCGGACCTCCAAGCACTTCCCTGCGGCGCATGCTCGGACTGCCGAAGCCCCCTCCATCCGGCGCCAACCCAGATCCCTTTTCGCTGTCCGTGTTGTCTGTGTGAGGAGCTGTGAGGAGAAAGCACCCCTCACCCCTCCTCTCCGAATCTCTGACAGACTACGCAGATACGAATACATAAGTACCCGCAAAGTCCTTCCCCCAATCCGGCCTACAAGCTCTGTCCCAGAGCCTCCGATCGCCCGATCAGCTCGGCTGTGTCACAGCTGTCGTCGGCTATTCCGACCTCCGTGCCCCCATGATGCCTCCGGACGCGGTCTCCAGGGTAGCTGCTGGCATTTTCGCCATCTCCAAGGAAAAAAATTCGCCTGCATTACCCTGCCCTGTCGGCCTCGGGACCTGAGCCCTTGGCAAGCCCAGTATTATTAATGCCGCCACGTTGTCAGCTGTGCATTTCACGGTGCGCTATGTGGTCCTGGTCATCCTGGGTCGTCGTTTATGTGCTTGACCGACCGCCGATGACGGGGCATTTCCAGAACAGCCCAACCCGAGTACCACTTATACCCAAGGTACACTGAGGGAGGGCGGGATCACTTGCCGTTTCCCTACGGAGAAGGCACTTACCTAAACAGAGTATCGGTCAATAACTAGCCAATCGGTGCATACTACGTAGTAAGTGCGTGCTTCCAACAGTGGAAGAAGAATCACCCATCGCGATGACGTAAATCACATGACCATACGCATGACCATGCACATGACATCACAGTCAGCAGCCAGAATGCCGTGGATGGGTCCACCTGCAAGCTTTTCACTGTCCATTTTCTCTGTGCCGCTTAAACTCCGGCAAGTCTCCAGGCGCCCTCTTTCGCGTTTCGCATTCCATGTGACCCAATACTGACTCCACCATACGCTCTCCTCGCCTCCCTCTTTTCCTCTTTGCATCACTCCATCGTCACCCAACGACGACAATCTCGACCATCACCATCGCGCCCATCCTAACGACACGGGCTGCTACTCTCCCTCAGCCATCTGTACTTTCTCTCGACACCACGTAGTGTCGACGACATCTTAGACGGACCCGTTCGGCGCTTTGCCGCAGCTGCTACCAGCCTCTAGTAACGTCGAACTTCTGGGAGTCCCGGCACCACAGTAGAAGGAAGAGCGTTTCTGGCCCAAGTCGTACCGTACCGTACTCCTGAGACCTGCCTTCTTTGTATTCGCGACCTAGCGACCCTGAGTCTTCTCGTATACACCGTCAGTCGCGACTGCGTAAACAGGCCCTCGGCCTTCGTACCTGACAGACGCGGCCAAGAAAATCCGCACCCAGGAAATTTCATTTTCCTCTCTCGCGTGCTTCAGATCCTCACTACACGTTTGAAATTTCGCGAACGCGTCCGTTTCGGGCCATCGTCTATCTAGGACTGTTCTTTTGCGACATTCCGTGTAGTCCGAGAATCCTTTCTGTCCGCCGCTATGGCTTCCGCAGTAGCAGACTTAGAGGCTGGCCTCCAGGCCATGCTGAACTTGAAGCCCCCAGGAGTTTCCGGATCTCGCATCACCAGTCTCACATCGCTCTGTGTGTCCAACATCCAGGTATGCCTTCCACGGGCACAGTAATATCCATTTGTCCCGCAACCGCTGACCCATAATCTCACCAGTCTGAATCTGTCCTCATCCAGAAGATCTACACCCACTTCAAGAAGGCACCAGGAACACACAAGTTGGGAGTACTCTACGTCGTAGACTCTGTAACCCGAAAATGGCTGGAGCAGGCAAAGGCCCAGGCACAGGCAATAAACAGCTCTGCTCAGGATGGAACCTACGCCGCTGGCGTCCACAGAGTGACGGAACTCATGCCCGTTTTGATGAATGACATCCTGCAAACCGCCCCAGAGGAGCAAAAGGTACGCATATTTGTACTGGCAACATTTCCCTTGTGTAGCTGTCCCCGTGGGCCGTGTGCCATGACGCATCACCGAGGCAGGTCGGCGCCGCGACCTGCCGAAACCCATGATTCTACTTTTCGTCAGCATCTCGTATTATTTGGACTGTAACTCACATAACCCCCGACGTGCAGGAAAAGATTAAGAAACTCCTAGACATCTGGGAGAAGGGCCAGACCTTCCCCACGCCAATGATCGAGTCCTTCAAGGAGAAGCTCAGTGCCCCGCCACCACCAAGTACGTCGTCCTCGGACTATCTCCCACACGCTGGGGCTATATTCGCAGCCTTGGTGAAACACACATTCTAACCCGCATCTTGTAGCAACCTCCACAACCCCCCCCGGTAGTCCTCCGCCTAACCTGATGAACTCGCTCCAGGGCAAGGCTCCCCCTCACGGAGGGTTCCCAGCCCCCAACGGCTCCTCCATCTTGGAGGCTCTCGCCAATATTGCGCGCCAGAACACCAGTGTGCCTCCGGCCCCAGTCCTCCCGACTCCGACTGCGTCGTATAATCTGCCTGCCACGGGATTGCCGCATCCAGTATCGTCGGCTCTGTCGCAGCAGGCCCATCTGCCCGTATCATACCCCACGACCTCGCAGCCTGTAAATGTGCCGTCTCTGCCCTTTGCTCTGCCTCAGATGCCGGGCCAGAATGCTATTCCAGGTGCTATTCCGAACAATCCGAGTAATGCGCCCAACCCGTTCCCCGTCGCTCTTCCCGGAGCCGGGGCATCCGGACAAGGGCTAGATCCGAACGTCCAGCAGCAGATCTTGCTGATCAAGGCGCTTGCCGACCAAGGTGTACCATTTGACAAGATCCCGGCTCTGATCCAAGGCATGGGCAGCGGAGCAGCGGGGGCTGTACCAACCCCTCAGCCTCCTGTGCCGGCGCCGCAGAATCCATATGCGGCTGGTCAACCAACATGGGGAGGCCCATTGATGCAGCCCGATGAATCACGTGACCGCGACTACCAGGACCGCCCACGATCTCCTCCAAGATATCATGGCCGGTCGCGATCACGCTCCCCCGAACGTGGTTGGGGAGCCCGTGGCTCGCCCCGAAATGGACGTGACCGGATGGACCATGGCCGTAACTCGCCGAACCGCGGCCGCCACGATGATCGCCGCGGAGGTGAATATCGCCAGCGTAGCCCGCCCGGACGCCGTGGCCGGAGTCCCAGCCCGTCTGAAGAACCTCAGCAGGGCGAGCGGTGGATTGAATTCGATCCCAACCTGCCACCTGGCTCAATCAAGGTCCTGAGCCGAACCCTCTTTGTGGGAGGGGTAACGTGAGTACAGCCTTGTCCCCAACTGCGACCCCAATTTTGCCAAGCCTGGCGATACTAACCCCAATCCAGATGCACCGAGAACGAACTGCGTAACATTTTCAGCCGCTTTGGTACTGTGCAGACCTGCATCGTCAACAAGGACAAGCGACATGCTTTCGTCAAGATGCTCACTCGCAAGGATGCCGTCACTGCCAAGGACGGTACCGAGGACACTCGAAACCTAGAAGTGCCCCTTCGTGTAAGTTTTAACAATTTTGCCATCCCTTGTATGAACCACTAGCTAACCCTCACCAAGACTCGCTGGGGAGTTGGCTTTGGCCCCAGAGACTGCAGCGACTATTCAACTGGCGTTAGCATCATCCCGGTCCACAAGCTCACTGAGGCTGATCGCAAGTGGATGCTGACTGCTCCCTTTGGCGGCAGTGGCGGTCGTGCCATCGAGCCCGGCATGTGTGTAGAGGAGCCCGATATCGAGATCGGTGCGGGAGTCTCCTCCAAGGCCATCAGCCGACGCATGCAGACCGACAAGGGTGGCACCAATGGACCCAAGTCGACCCGCAACCGTGACGAGGATCTTTCTCGCTGGCGAAGAGGAGGCCGCGAGAACGGCAACGGCAACAGCAATGGCAACAGCAACGGCCAAAATGGCAGCAACGGCAACAACCATCGCCGGGGTGAAGACCACCGCGACGACCGCCGTGACGATGTCAACATGGGTGTTCAGCAGCAACAGAACATAATGGCCGGATTCCCCTTCGGCATCGGCACCCTGCCCAACGGCATGCCCAACTTCCCCGCGGGCTTTTCGTTCCCTGACCCAAGCTCGGGTAACTAATGGATGGATGGACCAGAGAGATGGCTGATGATACCCGAACGGACCGGATAGGGCGGTCTTTCTGCCTTTTTACTTTTGCTTTGATCGAAGGGCGTTGGCGGTACGACTCGCATGTTATCATGCTATTAAAAAAGTTTGGAGGTTCGGGGCTCAAATCTTGAGAATTACGGCCAATGAGGCGTTCATAGCTACGGAGCCTCGAGGAATTCAATATGTGACATTCCACAAGGCCAAGGGGAAGGTATATTAGATATGTCAAGAGTATTGGCTAGTACTTAACTTAAACAACCATTATCAACCGTCTGGATCTTCTCGAGCCGTGAAGCTGTCTTGTAGATGACTGATGCTAGTAGGTAGAGTAGTGTGTGCAATGGCATAGGGTAGTTAGATTCCTACGCCTTATTGAACTACGCCACTCCAACTCCTGAGATTCATTACCATTCAAGAGTATTTCATAATTATTTTATGACGATTGCAACCCCAAGTGAAGACAATATCAGTGTAGGGATTATTCTAGTCAATCCTATGTAGTATCATTCAAGCAGACCCGTGCCAAGCCCAACTCAGCCGTCATCGCGATCCAGTTTCCGACAGTCAGCTACCCTATAGCAAGCAATATCTGTGAAGATGATCATCACGAATGCATCGTTTTCGGGTAATCTCGACGACAGAGGAACCAACTTGGATCAACACTCCCTATTAATAACTTGTGTTTCGTATGCGAGGTTATCAAACAGGAGCTGCGCCCGAGAGGGTCTGACATTGTGCCTGCCACTCCGAAGGCAGACGGGTGTTGAGGTTTGAGACTACATCTAGGACCGACATGAGGTCTTAGGAATGCATGTCTGAGAACAGGAATGCTGACAGCTTACCACTGCAGCAGTATTCACAAGAAGCTTATTACGCCGCGCACGCAGTAAGCACCCGGGAAGTCTAATGGCAAGGGGAACGCATGAAAATGGCTCGCCACCTCATGAGACAGACACTACGCAGTAAGACGTCTCCGATGGCATGTATAATGTTTCTCCCAACGACAGTCGCTTCGGATACGCTTCACGTTTACGAGGTACAGCGCAGCACAGCACAGCTCATTATTCTCCCCCGTCTCTCCCCGAAAGCTAAAACAATATCACTCGTCCTCCCACACAGATCATCCCATATCACACTCCACTCACGAGAACTTCACGACAAACAAGTAAAAAAAGGCGCTCGGTCCTGGTACTTTGTTTCTTTGCCTCAAACGACACACGCCGGACTAGTTTCCTGCCGAGAGGGAGCACTATGAAACCGCAGCTCTGCAGAGTGACAAACGCCCGTCCACAATGGGAACAAAGCAATACTATCTGGGACGACACTCCCCCCCCCGGAGCCCGCCGACTGAGCCCATCCACACAGCTGGGAAGAAAACAAAAACACGGCGCAATCAACACAATTTCCCGTTGCACTGGGAGAGCCAGCAGCGCGAGGAGAAAGGCGCAGAGGCGGGCCTCAGCGGGGGAGAAAAGTGGACTGATGAGTTCAGGTGGATGGGAACAACTGGCAGCGCAGCACGGCGCCGCGCAGGGCGGACGAAACGTAAACGCAAGAGAACGGGCCCAGCAACCCACTGTGTGATACCATGTATGCATACCTTATATGAATAGATGCGTCACTCTCCTCACCACGGACCGGTGCGTGGACGGTGGGCATAGAGTGTGTGTGTGCCCGTGTGTGTGGGCTGGGTCTACCTGGCAAACGAGAACCACTCAATCCTGCAGGATGCACAGATTTTTCTCTTCCTCTCTTGCGCATCGTCCTTCTCGCTCTGGCAACCAGCACGGAGCGCGCAGCAAACAAAGACCGCACGGTAGATGAAATTGTACCTAGGGGGGTGGGCGGTCGAGCTGGATGGAAGGGTGGACGGGGAGACGCGGACACCCTGCAAGAGATAAAACACCCACGGGCCTCGAACGTGGACCATATCGCCAAGGCGCGTGCTACGTGAGAGAGAAAAAGGACCCTGGGTGCAGGCCACCGGAGGGCCCCGTCTCGACGAGATGTTGGCTCTCCGTAGCTGCCAAGACGCATTGAGAGACAATTGACGACGACGACGAAGCCGGTGTAAGTCTGATGCTCGTACCACGTCCAACAGACGACACAACGAATACTCGCGGCCACAGTCCGTCCCGCGGAATCCAGCAAATTGCTTTCGATATGCACAGACGGGGTCACAGACGATCAAGCTAGCCAGAGGCCGAAACAGATGGCAGGGAAAATAGTCGCGCACCGTCGACACGAAAGGGGGCGGGCTGAGACGTTGAATCCGGGGACCGTTACATCGCACGGCACAACACAAACACAAGCTCTGAATCGACGTGTGGCAGATTACGCCGCCAGGGGACACAGAGTTGGAGGTTTGCCACGCGAGGATAATGTAGAACACCCCCAGATAAACGCGCAGAGAAAGGAGGAGGCAAAGCAAAGTGAGGCAAGCGAGCAACGGCAAAGCAAGCCAAGGCAGATAGTTCCCCAGGCAAGGCGAGGAAAGCCGGGGCGCATTGCGTCCTCCACAAGCCGTTCTATCCACATCCAGCCGCCCCAACCACCTTGGATATCAACGAGCTGTCTGCTTACCCTCACTTGCCGCCGTCAAGTGTGTCAGAATCGAGACCAACGGAGGCAAAAACTCGATGGCTCACCCAACCCGCGCACGCTATAGGACGGTAACCCCACAGGGACGATAGGCGGCCCGCCGGTCGTCCGGCAAGCTGCACACGACCGCTCATGCGACCGGCCTGGGGTTGTGCCTCGTGGCATGACGCCCGCAGGCTGCATCGACCGGATGGCGATGATGGCTCATGTCGCTCGCTGCACGCCGGGAGAGGGTTGCGTCTGTGTGGGATGTTCACGGCCGAGGCAAAGGTGTTTCATCAACCGGTCGTTCCTCGCTTCATGGCTCTTGGCATGGCCGGAGAGATGGAAGCCGAAACTGGCCTCCCACAGTCACAATCGCAATGCCAGCATGGGCATTGGTGTGGCGGCGGGCGCTGAAAGCTGGCGAGCATGCGTCTTGGTCGTTCTTGGTGGTCTCCATGATTTTCCATCTGGGGGCAGGGGATACCACTGCGGCCAAGACCTGGGGTAGGACAAGAAGGGCGACGGGGTGTCGTCGGGCTTGCTACGATGAGAGATGCTGGGCTGGGGTGCATTTTCCATACGTAAACTGGCGTTTATTCCCCATCAAAACCAGCCTCATGACAGGTAATGGCTGACTTGATTCATGATCATCGTCATGCCCTGCTTGACCGCTTGGAGGCATCGCTGGCATACCGAGATAGCCGGTTCAGGAGAGCGAGAGCGAAAGCTGACCGCCACAGCGGCTGGATGGCCTGGATGAGTGAGGCTTTTGTGAGCCAGGCACCGTGGACGCACGTAGCCCACGGCGGGGAGACCTACCCAGCCGCCAATCCACTGTTCGCCGACCCCATCAGCTTTGTATGAGTGAATTACCTGTTTGGATGCAGGGTCCTCTTACACGGTGGTCGGAGGTCCCATGTCCGGGCCCCAATTTTCGCACCCGGCCCAGGGTCCAACGTTTTGGGAGCTTGGCTCCTATCTAGAGCCTTCCAAACCCGCAACTTAACTGACCGCCAAAGGGCCGCCATGTCGTTAATCCGCGGACTTCGTACCTCGTACCTTCCAAGTCCAGGTACGCCGTCGTCCACGCCCGGGACGTGGCGCCCAACCACTCGAGTCAGGGCCGTCGTGGGCGGC
This sequence comes from Cylindrodendrum hubeiense, assembly GCA_014621425.1. Taxonomy (NCBI): domain Eukaryota; kingdom Fungi; phylum Ascomycota; class Sordariomycetes; order Hypocreales; family Nectriaceae; genus Cylindrodendrum; species Cylindrodendrum hubeiense. The sequence goes on along the minus strand of JAANBB010000447.1, from coordinate 16,274 downwards.
ATAATAACACCTCAGCATAATTGTCATGCAATATGAAGAAAACTCGCGCCCCGGAAAAAATTCGCTAGTTTTTTCTTCCCCAATGAGATGAAGTGCCTGCTGTTCGTAGAGACACGTAACGAGAGAGAGAGAATGACAACGTAATAAAGGGCAGAGGCGTAAATCGACCTAGCAAAAGCGCGCGAGCCGAAAAGGGCAGCCAAAGTAGACGACGTCGGCAACATCGAAGGCCCAGACAACCAGTGGACCTGGAAGCCCACGGTGCCGAAGCCGATGCACTTGTTTCAGGTACGGGCATAACGTGCCGATGTCACGGCAGCCAACTTTGTTCAATTCAACGCCTCAAGCGCCAACCCACTCCGGCTGTGACATCATCCGCGCAGTGGGTTGGAGGGAGAGAAAGAGTGTTTCGGGAATGACGGCACGGATAGATAGGATGTCGACGGGGAATGAGTATCATGGGAGAGCCTCATTACCGGCTTGCAGATGGATCATAGTGATGCGACTAATAAGCGACCAAACACAAGACGACGGTTTGATTGACAAGTGATAACGAGTGGGTTGTAATCATAATCCAATGGACACGTAAAGGAAAACAAAAGGCGCGCCTGGGGCCGGTCTGGGGCCGGTTTATTGCCTGGGGATGTAATGTCCGAGAAGCGATACGATGGGGCGCGGGTCCTCTTGGACCGAGGCCTGGACGATGGTGGGAACCTCGAATCGCTGCGAGCGCCAACAAGGACCGGCCAGCGGCGGCAAGTTCGTGAGCTAAGAAAAAAAAAAATAGAGCGAACTGGAGTGGACATCAGAAATTGGAGCCTGTTTTTTTGACCGAGCGGCGAGACGACGGCCGTCCCATCTTGTGGCCAGAGCGTCGGTTCACGCGAAGGATGCTGACGACTTTGGTAAAGCTCGACAGCAGGGTCAGCGTAATGAGCATGTCCAGCGAAGTCACCCCAGGTCCCAGAGTGGACAGCAGCAACACCAGCGACAAGGTCCCTCCAAGGTGCCATCCCTCGCGGCTCCGCTTGCAGTCGTCGAGTGGATTTGGTAAAGACCCCGAGCAAGCAGATGAGGGAATCCACGAGTGCCGAGTGGTCGCGTGTGCGAGCCAAATCGCTCAGATCGGTGCTAGCGGGTTGCTGGGTCGGTGGTTGCAAATCCCTGCATTTCAATTTGTGTCTTATTGGAGATGTTTGGGTTGGAGTTGCAGTGAGAGGATAATTGGCTTTGACCTTGAACGCCGCATGTATCAGTGTATTACTACATTGCCACACGGACGGTGAATAGCCATAAAGGAGGTGTTATGAGGATCGGTGATTAGAATGGAGCTTGGAAAACTTGGCAGATGACGTTGTCCTTATTCGCTTACATGCGATGCTTACTTGCTCATTGTTGTCTGCCGCGGCGTCGTCGTCGTCTTCCGCGACCATAGCCTCAGTGTTTGACTCAGATTAGCCTGCTCCCTGGTATCCGTACATCGACCGCAATTGTCGCCGGCGACGCCAAGACACGAGCGACGGCGAAGCTTTCATGGTGCAGTAGGCGGCCGAATGCCCAGACTCTTGGGAACTCTTATTAGACAAGCCATGACTGAGCGTGGGATATGGATCGGCCAGGGGCACAGCACCAAGAAAGTCCCTTGGTGATCCCTACCAGTCGTGACAGCCCCGCACTGACAATCCAATCACACACCTAATGCCAAGAGGGCCTGGATTGCAATCGTCGCGACGGCGGCACCGTTTGCGAGTCGAGTTGGAGACTGTAAAATTGGGATGAGGGATTGGCAGACTGCAGCCTAGCCCCAGATGTAGATCCCCGGAAGCCATGGCTCGTTGAGCTGTTTACCGTAGTAGGAAGTTGCCAGGGCAGGCAGGCGCGGCGTCAAGCAGCGAGTAGGCTGCAGCATGGCAGGTGCGAATGCGGGTGGTAGCTGCAACGGCAACTGCAACTGCAACTGTAACCCCCCCGCAACGACGCTCGGGCAACGTCAAGAGACGAATCATCCATGTCGTTGTTGGATGCACGCTTGACGCTCGACGATGCTTGTTAGCGATGCGATTCGTACATGCTGCATCAGAACCCAGAATGCCGCCAATTCCCGCACTCGAGTGTCCAATCCCCGTCGCCAATTCCAATTCCACAACCGACCAGTACGCCCCCCCGGCCTCTAGCACCAGCGCCTCCCGGGCGACCCCGGATCCGCCGCCGGGTTATTGATGGGGAAAAGGCAACGCAAGAGCTGAAGAAATGCCTCGCCCACTCTGCCGCATGTCATGTGTGGTGCTGTTGTCCCCATCGCTGGCGGCAGCGGTAGCAGGAGTGTACTAATTCTCCAGGTGAGATAAACGTACCGGCAGCGCCATCCACAGTCGGGAACGGCAACCGTGAGGTGGATGCAGGAGGACCAGCACCGTGCAGAGAGCTGGGGCGAGAGGCTCCACGATACACACGATATTGGTGCATGATGCAAATATCCCACGAGCTCAGATGACCCGGTTCTGTCGGGCAAAGAGTGGACACGACAGATTGCGAGTCTTTTTCGGCTTCCCTTCCCTACCCTCTGTGATGCGGCCTCAAGACGGGAATTGAGCATCGGTGCCGAACCGCCCAGCTTCGGCCGCGGCGAGGCTCGGATTCATGATGATGAACAAGTGGTGAGTGAAATAACGGTACGGGCGTGCGTGTAAGTAAGCGCAGGCGTAGGTGTAGGTGCTGGCGTCGTGCCCACAACCAGTGACCACTCACTGCTGCTGCAGTACGCTGTATAGAGTACGTACATGATGGTAAAAAGTGCGGGACTGGATTGGGGACATGGGCATGGGCTCGAGGAAGTGCGGGATGGGGCTTTCGATTTGGGGCAGGGGCAACTGAACGACAGGCGCCGCAGAAAAGTCCAACGGAAAAGTCCAACGGACAGGACAGATCCGCGGAGTTCACTAATGCCGGTCGCCGGTCGCTGTCGCGGTCGCCGGTTACAGTCGCCGGTCCTTGGTTGCGCGAGGTCCGACTCGGGGCACGAGCCAGCGACTCAGGCCTTCGCCTCCGCCAGCTTGGCCCATCGACAACCTAGACTGGAACCCAGTAGCTCGGAAGGAAAAAATCTCTAACCGGGCTTTCCTCCTTTTGCCTGTTGGCACACCGAAGTACACGCGGGAACCAGCCCAGGAATGGCTGTCACTCGTCATCGGTCACTCGCCTGCGCGGGCCAAGAAAACCTCTTCACCTCTAGAGCTCAGACCGAGCAAGCCCCCCACGGCCAGGCCGATGTGGCACAGAGGTGCGCGAGCTGGACGAGGGTCAGTTGGCGAGGCGGATCGGACGGCCAAGCACCGTCATTGGCCCATGTCTCACCTTGGACGCTGGGGCCCTCTGCGTGTGTCGGGGGTTGGGGAGGATCGTGGTGGCCATTCCAATGACGTAGTGCTAACAAGGCCCTGTTGGTGCTCGTCGCCGGTGACTCTGGGGCACAACAGGGTTGTCCTGGGCCGCCGAAATCGTCAAGCTGCGTGACTGGGGTTCTGGGGCGCCTTGGCCGCGGTGGGAGGCGACAATTGCCATCGTGATGCCGCCATCAAGGGCCAACACACGGGGAATTCGCGGCATCGGGAGGCAACGAGAGGCGGCGCGACTTTGTCCGATGGGCTTCCAGAAGAATTCCAGGTGGTCTCCCCGTACCGCCAGCGACTAATTACATGTACGTACTGGTGCAAGTGGTGCCCACTCCATCCACTCATGCGGCGCATTGCAGCTCGCGCCTGGCGGCGTGGGAGCTGGCCTTGAGCCTGGCGTCGCACCTGGCGCTTGGCGCTCGCCCTGATACAGCTGAGCACTAATTGTACAGCAGTCCTTTACGAAGAGTAATAGTTACTTAGTAAGGGCAAGGCGAGGCCGGGTGCTGGTGCTGGTGTTGGCGCTGGCGTTGGCGCCACCAACCGGGGGTTTGTTGATTTCTCCAACCGTCCGCATTCTCCCGCAGGTTGGATCGAGGACGCTAGCGTCGCGCCTCATGCGTAAGGAGTTGGATGGGACCTGGAGTTCCCTCGGCCGGTGTCACCTCGATAGCCCCAAGGCCCCAAAACGAGCCAAGGCGGTCGAGGCCAGGCCACGCTGGGTAAAGACCAAGGGACGAGGCAAATTCAAGACTGCAACCTCGCCGGAGGGTGCGGCTATACTGTGCGCCACACGGTGAGTCGACTGCCAAGGCTGGCATGGTTCAACAGCTGCCGATAAGGCGATTGGACAGGTCCCTTGACACCACCTCCAGAGCCAGTCAAAGCCGAGAATCTACATCCGGCCAAGGCTCCGCAAGGACGACATGGACGACAGGTACCGATGAGACCCTTTGGCCCCCGACAATCCCTTCGTCATAACAGGCCATCTGGCGAGGGAGAGCCAGGTAGCGAGCGAGGGATAAAAATACAGGCGGAAAGTTGGCTGCTATCGCGGCAGAAATGACGATTTTCACGGTATTGAGACACGGCTCGCCCGGTATTCGTCGTGTCTACGACAAAGACAACCTACATTGAATTAACCTTAGAGTTGTTGTGCTCAGCACGGAACCAATTGTCCTGTCTGATCGTCGCAGTCACACGCGTTCGCTTCGAGGGCGCTGCTTGAATGTTGAAATCTGTCGTCATCAGCTCGTGTAAAAGCTGAAGCTATCGCTATCGGTTAGGACTTGCCTGGGCCCGTGGGGGAAATTGATTCAGGTCGGCTGCCGATCCTAGGTGGCCCATTGACGATTCCAGGTCTCGGTCGGAAATAGCTCGCATTGTCAACGGAAACAGCGCCGTCCTGGCTCTGTCCAGTACGTACATACGTGACTGTTGGGATACGGTGGATAAGCGTCGAGACCGCGTCCATGCCAATACCAAAGTGACTGTGTGCTGGGTTTCGGCGTATCAAGTCCGTACGTCGCCTCGGCCACGAGGATAGCCGTTTCTAGTTGACAGCCCCCCGTCTTCGCCTTCGTCCTTGTACGTACCAGCTTTGTTCCCTCTACGTGACTGTCGTTCCGGCCAGCCAGCCAGTCGCAATTCTGCTGACCGCCCGGGCTGGGCGCCCAGTGTCGTCATCCTATCGCTGGTCACGACCATCTTGCCAGAGATAGAAGCACATGGGTTAGCTGAGGTGGAAGCTTGGGGGGGCGCCATGGCCGAAAATCCCTCAGCGCGCGACGAGGGCCCTTGTACCAGCAGCACTGACGTACAGCAAAGTACCAGGGCTACTCCGTACAGGCCTGCGCGGGAACAGTGGAGGCGCTGTTTGGCAGGCAGTCACAGGAGGCAGACGGCCAGACAAAGCGAACAAGGCTTCGAGCATCGAGGCCAGGAGCCAGGACCGAGCTCGTCGATGTGCAAGGGCGGGATAGGACGGGATTCGGGAGATGCACAGTGTGGTACAGCCTTGGACGAATGACGACTGTCTGGAGGGACCCAATTGGATCAATCGGGACTGTCTTGTATCAGCAACACCTATAGTGGGTTTGAGATGACGACCAAGCCAAGCCAGCGAGGTATCACCGACCGACGGGTGAAGAACAGGGCGAATGTTTTTCTTTGTTTCTCCAAGCCGGCCTTGGCAGCAAAGCACAGAGGCAGTGAAAGGCAGTGAGTGGCAGTGAGTGGCAGTGAGTGGCAGGGGCATTGGCCGCTCCTGCGAACGGTCAAGACAGCGAGGGCATATTCGTCAGCCATCAGCCACCACGACGAGGAGGCTATAGGGTGGTACGGCGTCGTCGTGAAAGACATCGCCGGCCGGGTTTGGTGGAGTCGGGGTTTGGTTCTGCGAGTCCCTGTGGGTGCTGCCCTGTCCTGCCTGTGTGTGTGAGGTGTGCTGCGTGCTGTGTTTACTACGTACCGGTTGCGAGATTACCGTCTTGTTTCCATTCCCCACGCTGGGCGGCGCCACGCACTGTGCGCTGTGCGCCTGCACCTGCATGGAAGGACCTGGCCGAGGAAAAGTGTGGACATGGTGGACATGGGGCAAGGGCGATGAATGGGTCGCAGGCCGGGCCCATTGCAGATGCAGCGACCGACGGTTCCTAAGCGCACGCCGCGCCTCCACTGACACGCCCACGCCCATGCCGATTGCCCACTGCACCCGTGCGTGGACCGTGGTCCAGCCGACGCTACTGAGCGCGGGTAGTGGCAGCACTGGTCGCTGATACTGCCGTTTGATGCGGATTCCTGTTGTTATTTGTTGTTTTGGTCATGGTGGTCGTCAAGGCGCTCTTGGCTTGGTCCTCTTGGTCCTCTTGGTCGTTGCGGCTACTTGCGGTAGTGTCGCCGCCGCTGCAGCATCGCGGGCGCCTTGGCTTGGGGCCCGGTGCCAGCGTTTCTGGGTTCCTTGATGGGCTTAGCACCTGAATCAACCTTGACTCGACCTGCGTTTGGCTTTGGTTTTCCATGGTCTCAAAGAAGGCTCTGCTGTGCCTCGAGGGCGTATGTCTGTCAGAGTGTTTGGGTTTTCCCTGGCTGTACGAGCGTGTGTTGGGGGGGTGACAGGCTGCCCACGGGGTGTATCTGCATTGACCACGAGTGATTCCGGGTGCGCTGTTTATTTGCACAGTGCTGTGAGCGCGGTCGGCAATGGCCAAGATTACGCTGGACCAAGACCGGGAGCAAAAGCGCGCGAGAGCGAGAGAGAGAGCGGCGAGCGGCGGCGAGGGCGTGGGAGCGAGCGAGGGAATGAGTGACGACGGAGCGAGTGGGTGACTTGCTTGAAACCGGCAGGGCCGTGGGGCCAACCCAATTCGTACGGTAGCCGCACTCGTACACATTCGTACCTTCACCCTTCCCGGCCGTACCTTGGGACAATTGGGACCTGGGACCTGGGGACATGGGGACAAACGGGTCCTACGGAGGCTCCACTTGGAGGAGTGGGCTTCCCACGAGCCCCATGAGTCCTGAGAGAGAGACGAGAGTGACCGGGTGGGCCAGTCAGCGAGTGGGAGCGGCCTGAGGGGACCCGCCCGACCATCGAGGGCCGAAGAGGGTTCGCACGGGGCATTTCCGGCAAGGTCGCCGGTAAGGTAGGCATCGACGTGCGCCATTGAAATAGAAGCTCTCGCCCATCTCAAGAACCTCTTTCTTCTTTCCTTTCTCCTCACCCACGAATGCTTCACCTATAAGCGTCCTACCTTCGTGCGGTGCTCGACACTCTCCCCCTCTCCACTCAACCTCAAGCCTCGCCTTGTCCTTTCTTCTTCTCTTTGCAGCTCAAGAACAACTATAATCTATTGCTGCACACGGCCGCGGTCCCCTAAAGACTTCGTCTCTTTTACCTACAACGCCTTCGCGTCATCTCCATCTCCAACCACCAACCATGGCGGAAGAGAAGGTTGCCGGCGCCCCCGCGCTGACCACCAACATTGAGACCGGCGGCTTCGACGAGAAGCGAGGACAGGCTCCTCCGGCCGTCTCCAAGGGCCCCGCGCCCGCCGACGACGACGATGAAGAGGATATTGATGCCCTGATCGAGGACCTTGAGTCCGAGGATGGTCATCTTGAGGAGGAAGAGGAAGAGGTTCAGCCCGGAGGTGGTCGCGTTGTCCCCGAGGACATGCTCCAGACCGACAGCCGCGTTGGTCTGACTGAGTCCGAGGTCATTGCTCGCCGCCGCAAGTATGGTCTCAACCAGATGAAGGAGGAGAAGGAGAACCTGATTCTCAAGTTCCTCGGTTTCTTCATCGGACCTATCCAGTTCGTCATGGAGGTAAGTTATCACAGACGCCCTGCATCGCAATCCCCAATCCCCAATTCCCGCACAAGCAATTGCCCGTCGCTCGCAACGGCCTTGGCTTCACCCCAATGCACATCACCCTCCATCCATCCACACTTGCGCCAATCGCAACCGGCTCTGGTGCGGCTCTCAATGGCTCGGCGTCGCTTGCTCCATCTGGGGCTTACACGGCACCTTGTTTTGATTGCCCGCTCAGGACCGGCATGCTCATTGCACAATTTTCTTTGCGCGTTTTTGGCGCAGATTGGCAGACCCACTCGAGTTCCACACAAGCTCGGGGTGGGCGCCATGGTGTGGATGGCTCCACCCAATCCTCCCCCCACAGCCCATGCCCATTCCCACCCCAGTTCACTCTCATCATCCACGCGCAATCGATGACGGTCGGCACCGCACCGCTTCCGCGCTGCGCTGTCGTCGCATTGGAATTGCACCAAGTGGGGATCTCGATCCAGTCGGCTCAAGCGAAGCCCCGCTGTTTCTGACCCCTGGCTCTCCATCGCGTCCCATCGCGTCCCATCGCCGCAAACCTTGCTACCCTCACTGTCATGTGTGGGAAATTGGACCTCGTTTTCGGACTGATAAGCTAACTCGATTGTGTCATAGGGAGCTGCCGTTCTGGCTGCTGGTCTCGAGGATTGGGTTGATTTCGGTGTCATTTGCGCCCTGCTCTTGCTTAACGCCTGTGTCGGTTTCATCCAGGAGTACCAGGCTGGTTCCATCGTCGAGGAGCTGAAGAAGACTCTTGCTCTCAAGGCTGTTGTTCTCCGTGACGGTACCCTGAAGGAGGTCGAGGCCCCCGAGGTCGTTCCCGGTGATATCCTCCAGGTCGATGAGGGTACTATCATTCCCGCTGATGGTCGCATCGTCACTGAGGATGCTTTCCTCCAGGTTGATCAGTCCGCCATCACTGGTGAGTCCCTTGCTGTCGACAAGCACCAGGGTGACAGCTGCTACGCTTCCTCCGCTGTCAAGCGTGGTGAGGCCTTCGTCGTCGTTACCTCCACTGGTGACAACACCTTCGTCGGTCGCGCCGCTGCTCTCGTCTCCCAGTCCGCTGGTGGCACTGGTCACTTCACTGAGGTCCTCAACGGCATTGGTACGATTCTGCTCGTCCTTGTCATTGCTACCCTCCTGATTGTCTGGGTCTCCTCTTTCTACCGCTCCAACGGCATTGTCGACATTCTCCGATTCACCCTCGCTATCACCATTGTCGGTGTCCCCGTCGGTCTTCCCGCTGTCGTCACCACCACCATGGCTGTCGGTGCCGCCTACCTCGCCAAGAAGCAGGCTATCGTCCAGAAGCTCTCCGCCATTGAGTCCCTCGCTGGTGTTGAGATTCTTTGCTCCGACAAGACCGGTACCCTGACCAAGAACAAGCTGTCTCTCGCTGAGCCCTACACTGTCGCCGGTGTTGAGCCCGATGACCTGATGCTCACTGCCTGCCTCGCTGCTTCCCGCAACAAGAAGGGTATTGACGCCATCGACAAGGCTTTCCTCAAGGCTCTCAAGTTCTACCCCCGCGCCAAGAGTGTCCTCTCCAAGTACAAGGTTATCGAGTTCCACCCCTTCGACCCCGTCTCCAAGAAGGTCCAGGCTCTCGTCGAGTCTCCCCAGGGTGAGCGCATCATCTGTGTCAAGGGTGCCCCTCTTTTCGTTCTCAAGACTGTCGAGGAGGACCACCCCATTCCTGAGGATGTCGACCGTGACTACAAGAACTGCGTCGCTGAGTTTGCTACCCGTGGTTTCCGATCCCTTGGTGTTGCCCGCAAGCGTGGTGAGGGTGCCTGGGAGATTCTCGGAATTATGCCCTGCTCTGATCCCCCCCGCCACGACACTGCCCGCACTATCAACGAGGCCAAGACTCTCGGTTTGTCCATCAAGATGCTTACTGGTGATGCCGTCGGCATTGCCCGTGAGACTTCTCGCCAGCTCGGTCTCGGTACCAACGTCTACAACGCTGAGCGCCTCGGTCTTGGTGGCGGTGGTGACATGCCCGGTTCTGAGGTTTACGATTTCGTTGAGGCTGCCGATGGTTTCGCCGAGGTCTTCCCCCAGCACAAGTACAACGTCGTCGAGATTCTCCAGCAGCGTGGTTACCTGGTTGCCATGACTGGTGACGGTGTCAACGATGCTCCCTCTCTGAAGAAGTCCGATACTGGTATTGCCGTCGAGGGTGCTTCCGATGCTGCCCGCTCTGCCGCCGATATTGTCTTCCTTGCCCCCGGTCTCGGTGCCATCATTGATGCCCTCAAGACTTCCCGCCAGATTTTCCACCGCATGTACGCCTACGTTGTCTACCGTATCGCTCTTTCCCTCCACATGGAGATCTTCCTTGGTCTCTGGATCGCTATCCTCAACCGCAGCTTGAACATTGAGCTCGTCGTCTTCATTGCCATTTTCGCCGATGTTGCTACCCTGGCCATTGCCTACGACAACGCTCCTTACTCTCAGACCCCCGTCAAGTGGAACCTCCCCAAGCTTTGGGGTATGTCCGTCTGCCTCGGATTTGTCCTTGCCATCGGTACCTGGATCGCTCTTACCACCATGTACGTCGGCTCTGAGGACGGTGGTATCGTCCAGAACTTCGGTAACATCGATGAGGTTCTCTTCCTCGAGATCTCTCTTACCGAGAACTGGCTTATCTTCATCACCCGTGCCAACGGTCCCTTCTGGTCTTCTATCCCCTCGTGGCAGCTTACCGGTGCCATTCTGTTGGTCGATATCCTCGCTACCCTCTTCTGTATCTTCGGATGGTTCATGCACGGTCACCGCACCAGCATCGTCGCCGTTGTCCGTATCTGGATCTTCTCCTTCGGAATCTTCTCCATCATGGGTGGTCTCTACTACTTCATGCAGGGCAGCACTGGTTTCGACAACCTGATGCACGGCAAGTCCCCCAAGAAGGACCAGAAGCAGCGATCCCTCGAGGACTTCGGTAAGTTATACTCTACTACTCCTTCCAGCTTTGCTCAGTTTACTAACTCTCAATCCAGTTGTCTCTCTCCAGCGTGTCTCTACCCAGCACGAGAAGTCGCAGTAAATAAAGATGGTATATATCCGGAAAACCATCGGCCGGACTTTTCACCTTCGCTTGTTCTAAATTTGCCCTGTACTGCTCATACCCGCGTACCGACACTTCTGGAGTGGATGAGGAGGAAGCTTTTCATACCCCTAGATATCGTCTTCTAGACTAATGAATAAAGTAAAATAAAATTCACTTTGTGCTAATACCCTGATGTGACCTATTGGTTACCCCTTTTGAGTGATTGAGTGATTGAACCTTACGAATAACGTTGTTGACTCCTGCACTGTGACGTGTTAATACTCTTCTCACACTTTTCTTCAAGTAGAGTGCTGGCCTGTCCAGGTATGCATGTCGGCTAAAGCTGTGTTCTGTTCGCTGGCCATGCAAATTCGTGACGCAGTGGTGAAGTTTTCGGGTCACGTGCTGGTGTCCATTCCGCTGACGTCGGTCCTAATGGCTTGCCGGCTGCTAACCTTGGTTCTAAAGGTTGCACAGAAGAACCATGGGAGAAGGAAACACTGGCCACGTACTAAGCTAATGAGGTCCTTGGTTAATTGATTGCACATTCTTCGCGGTTACTTTTTCTTGTCTCCATTCGTTCGTCCCCAGTTGAGCGCTGGCGTTGTCTCGCAATGAATCCTGAAATTCCAGGTTACTATTTCGGTACGCATCTTGATCTGGCGCTTCTCATGTGTGGTCTAACGATAACTCAAAGACTCGGAGAAAAATAAATACTTCAAGATCCAGAAGTCACATACGGCCCCTGCCAGTGCGGCGTATTCCTCAGATGCCGTCAAGAGGCGCAAGGTCCAGGACCGATCCTTCCAAGCGGCAAAAAAGCGGGCACATCTTGTGAGGAACCACATCAAGCGGCATCCCATCAGCCGCGATACTGTGTATGGAGGACTTCTCGCCCGGGAGTTTGGGCTAGACCGTGTGGCGGAACGTGGACGAGGTCGAGTTGAGGATGGAGATCTCACTGCCGAGGCATGGACCCGCGGCGTGGTGGCCAAGGGCAGTGTGTCATTTGCGCCGAGTTTTGCGAGGTCAAGGTATGCCAACATGCCGTGCTTCTATGTCAACGGAGAGGACACCAAGACGGGGCTGGGGGTAGCGTATGCAAGTGAGTGAAAGACACAATCATCGACGATGAGATGGACTGAGTTGATGGACTGACTTCGCTTTAGCTCTGGATGAGGAGACACTAGTAGGAAGTCATATTCCCATGGATGAGAATGACAGGTACGTCTGTACGTTATGAACCGCAAATGAGCACACCACTAACTATCTCTAGAGTTCATTTCACTCGAGATGCCCCTCCGACATCTGGGAGGGCCTTGTCCTTCCGCACAGAGATGATTCGGTGTCCGCAGGTGTCGTCAATCAAGTACCACAGCCCTTCTCACAAAATTCTCTTGACATCTCGCGAGCCCGATGAGAGCTGTGGGCTGTACTTCTTCTCACCGCCCCTGACGGACCCGGAAGATTCGAGTAGGCCACATTGGCTGCTTGGCGAGAGTATGTTATCACTGAACACCGCTTTCTGTATACTTTCGCTAACCTTGCAAAGCAAACCACTACCAAAGATTATCAATCCGCCACGGACGGCGCGATGAGTGGCTTGTCCATGGCAGCACACCCGCTCCGCCGTCGTCAGATCTCATCTGCGTCATTGGCACCAACAGCGGCCTCCTGCAGGTGCAGTCTAACGAGACCATGTCGTGGATAGCACCCCAGAACACCCCCAAGGGTATACACGCCCCGCAAGAAATATTTGCACAGGATTTTCAAGAGGGCAATCACAACATTCTGCTGGCCGGCGGGCGCCAACCGCGTCTTTGGGTGTCTGATCTCCGTGCTCCTGAAGCACAATGGTCATTTGCCAAGCACACTAGCTCTATCGCACACCTACGCAGCGTTAATCCGAATCATATCCTCGTGGCGGGACTGCAAAACTCCATGGCTCTATACGACATGCGGTTCCTCAACAGTCGACCTAACGGCACTCGGCCGTTGCTCACCTTCCCGGATTATCGCAACGATGCCCACTTCCACATTGGCTGGGATGTAAATCCTCGTCTTGGTGTCGTGGCTGCCGCCCAGGACAACGGAACCGTCCGACTCTTTTCCCTCAGCTCAGGCCGCAGACTACAGAACCCAGCGGTGGATGCGTTGCGCTCGGACACGCCCCTCAAAGCGCTCATGTTCCAAACGATGCCACGTGAGCGACTGCCGAGCTTGTTTGTTGGCGAGGGGCCATCGTTGCGCAAGTTTTCTTTTGGCGCTGTCAACTTCGAGGATGAAGCTTGAACGCGGTTGGTTTGGTATAACTTAGTTTTGATGTGATGGAGCTGGTGATGGAGATACCCCGACAGAAGGAGGAAGAGAGGTTAGTTTGATAGTAAGAATGCTCTTGCTCTTTGCACCATGTAATCACTTCATGAGAGCAATTAGGATGTCCATACAATTTCTTGGGATTACTGAGGCCAGCTCAGTTTCAAAATGGATCTCCATAGTTCATATGTCGATGGATTATCTGAGAGTAAGAAATTGAAGACTCATCCGTCTATGGCTACTGTCTCGTTATAGCCTCTATTCTGATAACCCCTAACCCATTGTACTTATTTGTCGAGTATTTCTATTCCCGCTTCGTCTTAGGGTTCGGGTGAATACTAACATGTGTGCGTCTGAACAGCCAAAGTTCATTATATTGTACTTTAATACATCGCGGCTTTTGGTAGTTCAATGCTGGAGGCTGACCGATAAGAATAGGTGGAAAAGAAAGGCGTGGTCTCATTGACATAGATATACAGAGTTCATTACCTTAACAGGCGCGGGTATACTCCATGTGTCCCTGTGCATGAATAGATATAATCAGAGATCACTTATGACAGTTTCTTCAAGTACGTGACAGTGCCTGACGTGTACATCCAGCTCGACGAGGGACTCCCATCGGGTTGGGGTCTTCCAACAGCGACGAGTCTAAGAGCAACAGACAGGCGGACACAAGTTGAAACATAAAATATCCATGTAGATAGTACATTTATTTATGGGTGATTGCAAGCCGTGGGGAACCTCCCTTCTAAAGATACAAGCCTCCTACCGTACGAGCCCGGTTTGAGATTTAAAAAGACATGACTGCATGACTGGTGAAGTGGACCGGCCGTACCTCCTTTCAACGCCCGTATTATCCGTATACGCCTATGATATGATTCCATATTCCTTTCCTGTTTTTGCCTAAAAGCCTTGGGACGTAGAAGGTTCGTACACAACCCTGTGCATGATGAATGTAAAGGGAATACAAAATTAGAAACCGGGTTACCGGCTTCCCACCGACCCTGGCGCAGGTACCGGAGACCGAGAGTCAAGGTTGAAGGTGTCGCTCAGCATAGGGAAGGCCTTGGCAAAGGCGCTGCCAAGCTTCCAGTTGTCCAAGTTCCGTAAATGGCGCTCAAAGACGGGATTGATCATGAGCTCGTCGCCGTCTGGGTTTTGCAGTAGAGTGTCGGTCTCTTCGTATGGCCACGACAGAGACAGGGTGGTGGTAAAAGGGATAAAAAAGTTCTCAAACGCGTATATCACCGGTGTGTATTCGCGGACGATACGGTCACGCATGCGAGGGAATGGCAGATGATCTATCCAAGCTGGATGGGGCGTGGCGAGCTGTGACGGAGATGGAACCATCCACTCGGGCAGGCGCTCGTAGTTGTCTTGGGTAGGTGCTATCTGCCAGCGCATAACGAGAAACATTATGTAGAGGACGGCGACCCGCTCGGGGAGGGTTGAGACATCTGGGAAGGTGGAGAGGATGTCGGTAAAGACTTTGGAGAGCGGGTGGCTGAAGGCGCTCTGGGCAGGGTTGAGTAGGGATGAGACGGAGGGATATCGGGGACCAACGACTTCCTGAGCCGACAGTCCATCGGCAGCGCGCTGGCGTCGTTCGCTGAGGAAGTCGAGGAGGAGAGAGTCCAGGGGACAGGTTGGCGCGCAATTCTTGATTGGGGCCGAGTAGTCGGCCAAGCCGTGCTCGGACCGGGGCGGTATGGGGCCGGGAGTGGAAATCGGGCCGGGGGTGCAGACACTTGGGTTCGGGCTCAGGCCGGAACACACACTTTCGGGACCGGGAGGGAGACCGTGATGTTGATGCTGGGTGTATTGGTGAGGTTGCGGCTGTAGTTGCTGCTGTTGATGGTTTTGGTTTTGCGGCTGCTCAGATCCTTGCTGACCAGGCTTCCCCTGAGACCCCCAACTGGCGGAGCGGTTGTGCAGAGCGCGGTCGGACACCCCCGTCCAGTCATGCTTCATAGGCATGTGGTGAAACGACGGCGTATCTTGAGCGCTGTTGAGTCCGTTCTGGATCCGATTCACACGTTGCGTCGAGTCAAGCAGAAAATCCAACCCCAGGCGTTCCGGGCCGAGTTCTAGCCCGTGGCGCAGGCCGTTTCGTTGCTGGACCAGCTGTGAGTTGACTCGAGTATCGGCGCCTGCACCGTTTCCAGTACCAGAATGCTGCTGTTGCCAGTGCTGCTGCTGCTGGAGGAGATGAGCCGTGGAAGAAGGGTCATGGCTAGGGGGTGAGGGGACGCTGCCGGGCGTCGAGACGGCGTTGTTATTGTGATTGCTGTGGACGCTGATGGTGCTTTGGTTGTTATGTACCGGAGGAGCGTATGTCTGGGCCGGCGAGATGTACGCTTGGTCAATGGCAGCTGTCATCCCTTGGTTAGTTGGGATGGGTCCTGGTTGGCAACGAGAATGACTCACCCTGTCCTATGAGAGGCTGGAGCATGGCGACAATGCCGGCAAGGCGGCGTTTGATGTCGGCATTCTCCTGCTCGACGACCTCCTTGGCACGGAGGATGGCCTGGAGTTCCTGGTAGGGTTGCTGGCTTGTGAGCTCCTGGATGCGACGCTCAAGCGCCTCGATCTGGTTCTTGGTGCGCTCGCGGATGGCGCGTTGGGCCTCGCGGTCTGAGGAGTGTTAGTGATGGGTGTCTTGTAGTAATAGGGGATTGCAGTTGTTGTGTGTAGGCTGATAGGGGCAGAATGGACAGAGGCTTAACACATAACGGGCAAGTGATAACAGATAAGGGCAGGCGGTTACAGGAAGCGAGGGCAGATAGAACAAGGAATCCGAAATAGAACGGATATACCAAGTCGGGGACAGGATTGCCAAGCCAGATGCAGAACCAACATAGCATGCTTGATACAACACGTCAAGAAGACAAGGATGTCTTGTAGAGGCACCGCCGTTCTTGACATATCAACAAGCCCATGCCCGGATATCCGGCATGACACCCCCCGTTATGCATGACATATGACAGGAGCCATGGGGAGAAGGGAAAAAAAAAAGAGGATCTGGAGTGCCATGACGGCGCAGCACAGGGGGAAACACACACAAGGGGGAAACACATACCGTTGGCGCGCTTCTTGGCAAGCTGCTCGGGGGTCAGGTTGGCGACGCCGCGGCTGCCGGGGCCCGTCTTCTTCTTCTTGCGGGCTCCTC
>JAANBB010000446.1:0-32129 GCA_014621425.1 Cylindrodendrum hubeiense | reverse complement strand
AGGCCGTGTGTGAGCATCGGAGCGCGGACGCGGAGGTCCCCAAGGGCGCCTCTGGCCGACGCTCCTCGTCTTGACCGGTTCGCCTAGTCTATTGTGATAGATGACCAGGCCGGCCAGCAGTTGAGCGAGATGACCTCTCTATTTCTAGCCAACCCAATGGCATTCCATTCCAGCTCTGCTTGTTTGCTAGCTTGAATGATCGCTGGACCGCTTGCTTGTCCGCTCGTGCACTTCGCTTCCCATTGCCTGCCCTGCCCATCTGACGCGTCGTCTTTGCCTCGACTTGCCTTGACTTGCCTCACATCGACCCACGACCCACGACCCACGATGACTCTGACGCCCCTAAGAAAAACACACATCACTTTGCTACAACAACCACCGTTTACGACGCTTGGATGCCACCACCGTTGAACCAGCCAACCACCAGCGAGGCGGCGAGGCGGCGAGCCTGCCAACCAGCCAGCCAGCAAGCCAGCCAGCCAGCCAACCAACCAACCATGGTCTGTAACTCACTTCTGTAATGTCATGTATGTACGACGGTGCTGCGGGTGCCCACTTGGACTGCTTCACCCCGTCCCCGTTATTCCAGACCTAGACATAGCCGCACATCTCAGTCAGAGAGATACTCGGTACGGAGTACTGCTAACCCAGTCCAGTCTGCAGCGCGGCGGTGCGGCGGCGCGGCCTGCAGTCGACTCCTCGGAAATCCTGAGAATCCTGAGAATCCAGTCTCTCCAGTGCTAAAACCCCCACAATAAAAGCCAAGACCGCGTTGACCCAGTTTAAGCTCATCCTGCAATCATGTACGAAGACGCTTCTGTACGTACTATGTCGTACAAGCGGTAGCTAGGTAGTAGGTAGGCGTAGCAGTAGGTAAGGTATGCAGCTGTCGCTCTGTCTGTCCTGTCCCCACACCCGGCTCACATGGGGTTGCACCCAAACCGGGCTGTCCACCCACCCCCTCTTTTTCCCTGCTGCTGCTCGCGCGCACTCGCATTTTCCATCGCATCTCACAAACCATGTACAGACACGAAAAAGGAAGGGGGGCCAAGTGCACCGAGGGCACCGAGTGCACCGAGTGCACTGAGTGTGCACCAATTCCCGTCACGGGCTGGGCGCAGGGCCGCCGCTGCTGCAGCCCGGCCTTGAAGGAAACCGGGGGCGTTTCGGTGTGGCGGCTCTGTGTCAATGCTCGTCCAGCCGCGGGCACATCCCCCGGCCATGGTCCTGTCCGTTTCCATCCACATGCACATGTCCACGCACATGTTCGCCCGACACATGTCCATCGCGTGGTGCGAGTGACTCGGAGTGAGTCCTCTTACCACAAAAAGAGACACACACGAACAGAAACAAAGCGTGCGTGTGAACTGCGCCAAGCACCCATCATCGGTGCGTCGGTGCGTGTGTGTGTTTGTGTGTGTGTGTGCAGCCGGGCGGGCTTCCTTCCCTCTCCCCCCCCCCCACCGCGCGCGAGCTGACAGATTCCGTCTCACATTTCCAGCCAACTTAAGCCCGCTCCAACCCTCCCAGATGACATCGAACCCGCATGCCGCCAATGTCCATCATCCATCATCCATGCCCATCGACCCAACATCTTTTTTGCTGCATTTCGCTGCATTTCGATGCATCCTTTTGTCGCACCTCGTTTCCTGCTAGCCCCTGTCGAATCTGGCCTGCCTTTGCCAATCTTGCCTTGCCTACAGATTACAGCCCGACTCCACACGGCCAGACCTACCATGCCTAGGTACCAAGCCTACCTACCATACCTACCTACCTACCTTACCTAAGGTAGTTCCGCAAATCCATATTACATGTCCAGACCTACATACAGCCTGCATACAACCCCGGCCCTCGTCGTCCTCGTCCTTGTTCTCGTGCTTCAACCTTGTCCTTGTCGGCATGTAACGTCCCTTGTTCCGTAGTTGGGTTGGTATGTCACTCTCTTATTCTTGCCAATGTGATGCCGCTGCACTCGCTGTCTTTTGTCTTTCCCTTGCTTTCTTTTGTTTCTCGTTCCGACTTAATTCTCCGCCTCGCCCTTCCTATCACCACCCTCCGGAAACCCCGGAAACTCCGTCATCTTTCACTCAACATTTGCTCACATCCCACCCCAAGTACGGAGTACACAACAAAAAGTGGAAATCTGATAGATCAGTTCATCTCCCGCCACGCCGCTCCCGCCCAGGCCCCCAGCATCCGCCCAAAGTGCCATCCCGCTGCCCTATCCATGCTCATGCCTTTTCTCGTCTTTACCTACGTACCTACCTACTGTACTGTGCATCTAGGTACCTACCTAGGTAGGTATGCATCACCTCAGCCGTCCCCGTGAAATGTCTCTTTCCTTCTTCCTTCCCGATTCACTCTCGTGCTGCCTTTTCCATCCGATGCGATCCTGCGCCATCTCCCCATATTGCCGGGTTGGCCTTCTGTGTCCAGCGTGGTGCAGCGCCATGCAATGCCAGCAACTCGGCCATTTCCACTTCCCCTTCCGTTACGCATTTCCACCATATTTCCACTAAACACCTTCCACTTCCACAGTCCACTGCCTGGTACCTACCTACCTACGTAGGTACTTACCAACCTACGTAGTACTTCGTACAGACAGACCCCTTGCCCGCATCGCATCCCTCCCATTCCTCCCATTCCTCCCATTTAACACCCTACCCATTCTCTCTGCACAGGAAATCATCCCCGGACGGGGGTCCTGGCTGCTCCACTCGCACGTGACAGTCCGTGGCAGCTCGATCCCTGCTGCAAATCCCCGAATCCCACCCCTTGTCGGGAGCAGGGAGGGCAAAGGCAAGCAAAGCAAAGCACAACATCTCAAGGTCAAGGGAAGGGGAGCTTGCCAGAATGCCCTGGGCAAGGGTACCAGCACTGCCAGAGCCAATCTGGCAGATCCTGCTGGAAAAAGAAACGAAACGCACAGCGACGAGAAAAAGGCCCAACGGGGGGGAAAAAGAAAGGCCAAAAACGTCCAAAGGAGAACCGTTGCCGACGACAAGGCATCCCTTTTCGCAACGACTTCACAGGCATCCGCTCCCAATCCGTCACTCAGTGTTCTAGATTCGTAACTTCGCCAGGTAATCCGTCACATCTCATCATTATCATCATTCTTGCCGTCTTCAACTCCCGATCGCCTCCTGCGTCAACGTCTCTGCCTCGCAGCCTCTGCTTCTGCCTCCTGTCCTCTGCGTCAGCCTCTGCGTCAGTCTCTAACTCTGACCGTATTATGACGCCTCTGGCCGTCCCTCTGTGTCGCTGTGGATCTCGATGGATCAAATAATGCGGACCCCGCGGGAGCCCGAGACCGCCATCGCCCATCACATCTCAACCACCAACCAGCCCGCATCGTCACCGCACTCTCGTGACCTGTAACCTGACTCTTCGCCGAATGCCGTGGTGCGTGCGCGTTGCGTGTTGCGCCTCGCTTCCGGAGCAGCTGAACGAACCGATACTTGCATGCTGCCATTCACATTCCTCGAATCTCATACCTTTCGCGTCCGCCTCGACGCCCAACTCCCCAGTGGCGGTCTTCTCAACGCCTCCTCCTGCCGCTCCCCGCCTCTCTGCGCTTTCGCCCCGTTTTCTGCTTCAGCTCGCCATGTCCTCGTCAACGTGTCTTTTTTTTAATAGGGTATTTCTCCATTGGCCGTGTTATATCCACTCTGTCGATCTACATACAGGTGGCTACCTCATGTAGTTCTCGTTACACTCCGTCATGCGTTTGCATCTACACCATGGTTGCTTCCACTGCCTCCTTTTGAACTCGTACGCCGCCGCCACTGCCCTCCATGTTGCTCTATCCCAAATTCCTAGCCTAGATCTTGTTCACCAAGCCTCGGTCAGCCTTGAGCTGGCTGAGCTTCTCCAGCGCCTCCTCCACGGGGACCAGCGAGCCCTTGGTCTGGGTGGCCTGGTCATCTCGGTTACGGATGTTAAGGGTGCGGGTCTTGGCCTCCTCAGCACCGACCACTGTGCATACTTGTTAGCTGCGTCAAGGCAATGCATGAATTCGGGCTGTATCTCTTACCGAAGATGAAGTTGTACTGTTCCAACTGGCCAGTGCGGATCTTCTTCTGGAAAGTGTTGCTGCTGAGGTCCACATCGGCGTACATCCCCTTCTTCTGGAAGATGTCCCGCACCTCCTGAGCATACTCGTTGGCAGCCGGCATGACGGGAACAACGAGAATCTGGCGCGGGCTTAGCCAGAAAGGCCACTTGCCAGCAAAGTGCTCGGTGAGAACACCAAACATGCGCTCGAAACTACCCATGATAGCTCGGTGGACCATGACTGGGCGAGAGTATCCGGCAGGCAGATCCTCCGAGGGATCGCTACCATCACTAACGCCACTCTCATCCTTGCCTGCCACGTATCGAAGCTTGAATCGTCGGGGAAGGTTAAAGTCCAACTGGATGGTACCACACTGGTGGTCTCGGCGGAGCGCATCGTACAGGGTAATGTCGATCTTGGGACCGTAGAAAGCACCATCGCCGGGGTTCATTTCCCACTTGGCATCATGCTTCTCAGCGAACGAGTTCAAAGCCTCCTCAAGCTTCTTCTCAGCCAGGTCCCAAGTAGCGATGTCACCAACATACTTCTCAGGGCGGGTGGAGAGCTTGAGCTTGAATGAGAAGCCAAAGATACCGTAGATGCTGTTTAGGAAGTCGAAGGCTCCCTCAATCTCGTCTCGGATCTATTCTGGGTTAGCATGCATACATCCAAACGTATACCGTACTTCATGTTACGCTTACCTGGTCGACAGTGCAGAATATGTGGGCATCATCCTGCTGGAAACGGCGAACTCGAGTAAGTCCAGAGAGGGCACCTGAGAACTCGTTTCTGTGCAACACGCCAAAGTCGGCCATCCTCCATGGCAGGTCCTTGTAGGTGACATCGGCGTGAGAAAAGATCTTGCAGTGACCGGGACAGTTCATGGGCTTCAGACCATAGCGCTCCTTCTCGACATCGAAGGTAAACATGTTCTCCTCGTAATGTCCCCAGTGACCAGAAACCTTCCACAGGTCGGCCTTGTACATGTTGGGGGTCATGACCTCGTCGAATCCACGGTTTCGGTATTCGCCCTTGATGAGGTCTACGAGGGCATTGTAGATGCGCACTCCGTGCGGCAGAAAGAAGGTAGAACCGGGGGAGGCCTCGTCGAAGAAGAACAGCTTCTGGTCCTGACCAATCTTTCGGTGATTGCGCTTGGCAGCTTCGGCAAGGAAGTGCTTGTACTCCTCAAGCTGCTTCTTGTCGGGGAAAGAAATACCAGCAATTCGCTGAACAGACTCGTTTTTGCTGTCACCGAGCCAGTAGGCGGCCGAGCTCTGCATCGTTGTTAGATTTATTGTTCCCGTTCTTCTAAAAAGGGATTGTGACTACGCACCTTGAGCACAGAGAAGGCCTTGATGTTGCCAGTGTGAGGAACGTGAGGACCTCGGCACAGATCAATGAGGGGACCGCATCGATAAACAGTGCTCTTGGTTCCCTCGGGGACTCGCTGCTCAATGAAATACTCCTTGTACTTGCTGTACTTGAACATCTCAAGGAGCTCGTCCTTGGTCATCTCAAGACGCTCAAATGGCTGCTTGGCCTTGATGATGTTGCTAGAGATGGACTCCAGGGCCTTCTTGTCCTCGTCGGCAATGGCTTGACTTGGGGATTGTTAGTATTGAATTCGCAGTAGGCCGATGTACACATACCCATCCATGTTGGCCATATCGTAGTAAAAGCCTGGGGGGTCGGTGGTGGGAGGGCCGTTGCAGAGGTAGCATCCGTAACGTCGCTCGGCAGCCTCTCCGAGAATATGGGCCGAGGAATGCCAGAAGACCTTCTTGCCTGCATTGGGCATCAGCAACACGTTCTAAGTAGAACCCTGGGGCTTCTGTGTACCTTCAGTGTGTTCGAAGTCGAGCAGCTCGAGCTTGCAGCTCTTCTCCAGGGGCCGGGTCAGATCCCACAGCTCGCCGTCAACCATGGAGATGACGGTACGCTCAAGCAGGGACTTGGAGATGCCCTTGGCAATGGCTCCGGGTGTGGTCTCCCATGAAATTCCCTTCTCCTCTTTGCCATTGGGCAGGGAGACGGTGATTTCCTCTCGAGGTTTCGCTGCGCCTGTCAGTCGGTTTTGTGAAACGCGGGACACCGTGGTTCACCCACCAGCAATCTCGGCATCCTGGCGGGCCTTGATCTTGTCGAAAACATCGAGTCGGTGCTTAATGAATTCGGGGAGTTCTGGCAGCTACAGGCCTAGTTAGCCAATGGTGCCAGCGCGACAACAAAGGGGCGGTCGGGGGAACGAGATCGGAAGCGACAAAAGGAGGGGCACCAACCTCGAGAGAAGCCTTCTTGGGCTTCGGGGCCTTCTCCTTGGGCTGCTTCGCAGGACGGGATGGGAGGCTCTGCTCGGGAGCGCCCTCCACCGCCTTGGGGGCCTCAGCTTTTTCGGACGACATGATGTGGATTCGACTCGTGTTGCAGGTGTGGTGAGAGAAGTTGCGGTCTTGGATGGCGGGGCATGGGGCATTATCTGCGTGGTGGGGTGGTGCGGTGCGGTTGAGTCACCCCTCATGACTGGTGCTTAGGTAATACGCTGCCCTATGGTTGTCGCGGTTCGCACTATGACTCTGGGCACAGCGGGTGCAAGAAGGCGACGGCAGGGAGTCATTATTAGGCTGACACCTGTGGATGACGTGTATTTGTCTACTCTTTGATGGGAAAAGATATTGAGACACTGGAGTTTAACGGGAATCTGAGAGGTCTCAATTTCGAGCTTGAATGGTTAGGAACTCACCCAACCCGAAAAGACTAGTTTCCTAATGTTGATTCAAATACTAGGAGGAATAAGAATAAGACCATAATGTTTTAGCATACCTATGTATTTATGCTAAAATGTGTATTTATTTAATAATTTGTTGCAGTAACATGAACTTTTCTTATGAAGGTTGCACAATTGGCACGTTGACCATTAGCAACACACTCCCAGGACACTCCCGGGAATTCGGTGTGCTTTCGGCGTGTTCAAAGTCGAGCAATTCGAGCTTGCTAATGATGCTCATTAATAAGAAATAGCATGCAAGTCCACGTGTTTAAACATAGAAGGTAAAATGATAGGAGGTTGATTAATGTTAGTAAAGCTATCGTCGAAATGGCTGTGCGGGATTGCGAGCGTAGATGACAGGCCTCATAAGCGTCTTCTTCCGAGGTGGTCGGGTCTTCGTCCTCGACCCACCCCCGACTTTTACTATGCCATGGCTAACATGGAAGGGTAGTTATGGCTGGGCAACCGGCCCAGCCACAAGGCACAGAGTAAGGCCCAAAATCCGGCCTCGGCCGAAATGTCGAAGCCCCACAGGGTTGGCGAGAGACGAAACGGCGACGGCCAACAAGGATATCACGGCGACGGTTGGTGGTGGTGCTGTTTCTACTATTGGTGTTGGTTGTGGTGTTGGTGGTAGCGGTGGTTATCGTAGGTGGAAGAGACAGAAAATTGGAGGTTGTCTATTTTACTCCTCGTCTCTGGGAGTCCTGTAACTTCTCTCTATTGATTCTCTCACAGCTGCTAGCTTCATGTTTACCACGTTGATGTAATTGTTCTACCACATATTAGCTTAGTCTATATATTTAGCAACGTTGTGCTCTTATCCTGATCATGTTTTATGCCGGTGTATTCTACCTTGCCCTTTTTGATCTCTCCTCTCTCCCTGTACTCTACTATGGAATTGCGACCATCTTGGGCTACGGATATTTAAGACAGCGGTTCTTCGTGTACTGTATATATCAAGTCAATTCCAACTGCACCACACGGTACTCTTTAGATGATTAACAAATATTGACAAAGAATTGACAATAAATGTCAATATAATAGTGTAAACAATACACAAATAGATAAAACATGATTTACGCAAGATACAGCTATAATCAAACAAGCGATGTTTGATTTTGTAAGGAGTGCTCTCGTCTCATCAACCCAACCAATGCCATACCGCCCCCGAGATAGGTCAAAGACTAAAATAGGCCTGGGTCAGGGGTTAAACACAACATATAGTCCAGGTGTTATAACGTGATAGTGCTTTACAGGAAAGGGCAGTACAGTAATCATCAGTCTCAGGGACGAGTTGTTGGCATTGTATAGCGTTTGTGGCAAGCAAGGCACAACAAGGACATGATGCTCCTCCATCGGCGCCGAACATCCAATAAACTTGACAGCAACTAGGATGAGAGTAGAGCTTGTTAGGTCGCATATAGAATCAAGGGTTTAGATGCCAAATGCCAAAAGACGGGGTTTAGTTCATACACATTTATGTAGGTATCTGACACTTTTTGCGTCCTCGATGATGCCAGTTGTCACTACAGATCGATCACAGCATGATCTACTCATCAAAATGCATTCTCAAGCTTCTTGCGAATTCATGTTAATGCGAGTCCATTTCTCCAAAATAATAAAAGGGTATCAGGCCATTCTCCAACCAAAGCAAATCCCAAAACGCCGTAGCTATGCCATAGGCTGCAAGATACCTGCTCGAAATGAGCTCTATCACAGCCCATACCGGGTAACGCACTCCTCCCGATGCGCCTCCAGGCAGTCCAGCGCGCAAACCCTAGTTCCGCACTTCATGCACCGTACCCGTCCCCAGTACCCGCAAACCTCGCAGAACACGCGCACCGGGTACTTTTCGTTCCAATCCCCAGTCGCCTCGCCATAGTTGAGCGGCGGCCGTGCGAGGAGCTTCCGGAGTTCCTCGTCCGAAGGCATCTCGGGCACACGCGACACAAGCAGCGGGTCGGAGTCGGCCTGGTCATCGGGTGGTAGTATTTTGTACGGAGGGGGTAGCAAGGGCGGCAGGTCGGCGTCAAGCATCTGGGTGTCTTCTTCTGGGGCGGGCTGTCGGGAGGAAGAGGGTGTATCCCTCTTGTTCGGGGCAGCTTTCTTGTTGTTTGCGCCGGCAGCGTTCGAGCGGGATGAAGCAGCAGTGTTGGACTCGGTCAATGCTTGCAAGGCTAGGAAATCATCGAGATAGTTTCCAAACGTCTTCTGCGACTGTAAAATCTTTCGAACATTTGGCGTGTGCTTTCCCTGGGCTTCTCGAATTAGTCTTCAAGCTGCAAGCGACCACCCTCAAACACTCCAACGTACCTCGCCCACTCTTCACCGGCAGAGGTATGGTATTGTCTCGTCCTCCATCGCGATCTAGCGCCTCGGCTTCCTTGCGCCTCTTCGTCTCCTGCCGGACGGTCTGGTCGCCAATGCTGAGGCCTGGCACGTTCCTCGCTCGCTTCCGGTTCGCAGGCGCCGAGCGGTTGACGGAGGTGTCGGGGACGTAAGCCCAACCAGGCGCGGCGGTGGTCTTGGCGCTGGCAAGCTCGATGACGCCAAAATTATTCATTGTCGAGTGCAGGTGAAGATCATCAGAAGACGCGGCCCGTGTGGCATTCGCCTCAATTAAATGGTTGGTAGCTTGTAGCTCTCTTGAGCTGAACCCTGTAGCACAGGCTAGACGACAGCGACAGCACCGGAAAATCCGCCACCCAGCTCCGGGGCAGTGTGTCCCAGTGGCAGAGGGTGACGTAGCCAATCACGCGCCACCACAATTGGGGCAGATATTCCGACCACCCGACTGTGACCATCATCGCATCAAGCTCCCTCCATCAATCCTCCCTCAAAACACCGCACCTCTCACACGATCTAACCATGTCCATGGCCTCGAGAATTCTGTCCAGCAGCAGCCGCGCGCTGGCTGCGCGAAGCTTCCACACCTCCGCCCGACGAATGGCCGACGCCGCGCCGCTCCCAGCCCGCAAGCCCATGGGAGCTTTCCGTGGAGGGTGAGTGGGCGCATTGATTGACGACCTGGGAATTGGATCGCTAACGATAGCTTTTTGTTCATGTTTAGTCTCTTCGGCTTCCTCCTCGGCAGCTTCCTTTCCGGCGGCGCCGCCTATAGCTACCTCCTCCAGGAGTACAAGACCTCCAACGACCTGCTAACCGAGGATATCTACGTACGTACCCACCCAAGATTGGCATCAGCTCTATCCCTTGGGATTCATTGCTCCTCTACTTCCCTGTTCCCTGGGTGTCCACAAAGCTAACTGTGCAATCGCAGACCCTCCAGGCCTCCGTTACCCGTCTGAGCAACTACGTCCAGAACCTAGAGCAGAAGTCCCAGGGAAAGAAGTGACGGGATTCGGAGCCAAGGGAAATGTATAAAGAATCGGATAGGGCGGGCTCTCTTAACCTCCCAGGATAATTGGGTGGAACCAATGTGATACGGGTTCCGTCGGCACCCATCGTCCAATTGTACCATGAAAACGTTGAGAGCGCGGGGAGCCCATGCCATGCGTGTGTATTTACCATCTATACGACGCTATGCAAACGTCTGTAAACCCAGTGCACTCCCAGCCCCGTCAAGTGGATGACAACGAAGTTAAATTTCCCCAGCTACATTTCACAGTGGACGCGATAGATGGTGAAGCATTTAACTTAGATGGAGAAAACGTGCGTGATCATAAAAGAGTCCAATACTACCACGGACGGAACTATGAAACCTCAGAGGTGCAGTCCAATAAGCGCACCATTCAAACCCGCGCCCGTCAAATCAAATATGCCCTTTTTTGCGTGCTAATGTGACATCAAGTTTACAGCTCATCATGCTCCTCGACAACCTCCTCGACCTTCTCGCCCTCCTCGGAAGCAGCGGGAGCAGCCTCGTCAGTGCCGGCCTCCTTGGCGGAGATATCAGCCTTGTACTTGCCATTCTCCTTGATGAAGACGGCGAGATCCTCAATGGTTCGGGAACCGCTGTAGGTAACGGGGGCATCCTTGCCGCCGGCAGGGTAGAGCTTGATGGTGGGGAAGCCCTGGATCTCATCAGGGACATCGTTAAGAGTGGCGTCAACCTTGGCGATGACAACCTTGTCCTTGAACTCGCTAGCAGCGAACTGAGAGGCAAGGTCATCGTACTTGGGGGCGAGAGCCTTGCAGTGACCGCACCAGGGAGCGTAGAACTCGATCAGGACATCCTTCTCGTTATCAAGGACAATATCATCGTAGTTCTTGGCAACGACAATAGTGACAGGGCCCTCCTGGGTCTCAGGGATCTCCTCAGACTTGACGCTGGGCTGGAGCTTGCCCTCGACGAAGTCGTCAACGAAGGGAGCGATGTTGTCAAAGGTGATGGCCTTCTCCTGGTCGAAGGGGAACTTCTGGTTCTTGGCGATCTCCTGGATGGCGAAAGAGGGGAACTTGTCGGTCTTCAGGTTCAGGTTGCCAGCGTGAGCACCAAAGTTCTTGGCGTCAATAGTGGCGACGTTGAGCTTGCCCTTGTACTTCTCAGCAATGGGCTTGAGAGCGTCACCGAGCTCCTTGCGCTCCTCCTCGGTCTCAGCGAAGATGTAGGCCAGGGGGATGCCAGCGGCCATGTAGCCGGAGTAGGTCTCGGGGCCAACCTCGCCGACGAGGGGAGTGGCGGCGGCCGAGATGAAAGCGGAGAGCTCAGTCTCGGAGAAGTCCTCGCCAGTGTAGACGTTCTTGCCCTCATCGAAGTTCTTGTAGACGACGACGGCAGGGGCCTTGACACCCTCGGCCTCGGCAATGGCGGCGTCGTTGACACCACCGAAGACGTAGGTGTCGCGGAGACCCTCAGCCAGGGCAGTGAAGGTCTCGTTGGAGGTCTTGTCATCAGCGGCCAAGTAGGCAACGACAACGACCTTGTCGGCGGTCTTGAAGTCCTCGAGGGTGTCCTTGCTCAGGAGGGAGACGGCGGGCATGGACTGCTTGATCATGTATGAGGTGATGCTAGCAGTGACAATTAGTATACAGTATAGACTGAAGCGGATGGCAGTCAAAGACTTACCCAGGAGCCTTGCGCTGGCCGTTGTAGGGGATGACGTTCTCAAGACCACGGAAGACCTTGAGGGTGGGGTAACCCTCAACGCCGTAGGTCTTGCAGAGATCAGCCTCCTCAGTGCAGTCGATCTTGGCGAGGCGGATGTTCTTCTCCTTGAGAGTGGTGGCAGCCTCCTCGTACTCGGGGGCGAGGGCCTTGCAGTGACCGCACCAGGGAGCGAAGACTGTTGAGCTCTTGGTCAGCAGCTGTAGGAGCGGAGCGGAAGACACCATGAGCTAGCTATAGGAACTAGCTCGAGGTGGCGGAGAGAGATGAAGACTTACACTCGGCGAGGACCAGGGGGTTCTCCTTGACGAACTCGTCAAAGGTGGCCTGGGTCAGCTGCTCGACGTCAGAGCCCTCGGCAGCAGAGGCGACGGCAGCAAGAGCTGCCATGAGGCCGCAGGCGATGCGCTTGTGGAACATGATGGGCTGTCAATTGGAAGCGGGTATCCTGCAAAGAGAAGAAGAAAAACGTCTCGCTGGATAAACAAGCAAGAGGACAGATGGGGGAGGAGGGAGAAAGTCGCAGCCGGAGATGTGGACGGGCGAGGTTTTGTACCTGAGGCTGGTGGGCAGTGGCAGAAGGCTGGAGGTTGACTTGAGACGGCTGGGTGGTCAATTGAACAAGTGTCCCCTTCCCACGGCTGAATCATGATGGCGGGTGGAGGCAAAAGGTACGGCGGTGGCCACTGTTGGTGCTCACTGTTGGTGCTAGCGAGGTAGCTGTCCACCTCGACCCCTCCAGCAACCGCCAACGCTGGCCTCAGCGGGGCTCCAGGAGGGGGCTCCGAGGGGCGAGCTTCGCCGCTACAGGAATCCGCCAGGGGGGCGCTACAGGGGCTCCCATAGGCTGGGCCGCCCTGCGCGTGCGCCACAGCCCCCAGGCGCTCTGGTTTGGGGCCCGGGATCGCCAAGTCCACCCGACCACCAGTCAATCAGTCCGTCACTCAGTCAGTCCATCATCCCGCCATCCCGCTCGTTATAAATCCATAATTCCATAAATCCGGCTCCAGCCTGTAGCAGCATCCATGGAATTGGCAGCATCAGCCCTGCATGTCCCGCCGACAACGCCCGCGCCCAATACAGATGTGCAGCCGCCGCTGCAACACCTGGCGCGCAGCATGCGAGGGACTCGTGCCATCAGCCTTCTCAATTAAGGGTCCCATTCCTCTCATTCCTCCCATCCCCCACACACATGTCCCTCCTTCGCTCGTAAGATACGCCGTGCCTCGACCTTGGCATCCGTGCTTTCTGTAACCCAACAGTGCTCATCCTTGAGAGATCCCAAAGGCAAAATTGATTACCAAGAGGCCACGTCGAAGGTTTTGGCCACCGTTGATTGTCTCTGATAGCTCGGGAGCTTAGGCCCCCACCCCACCCAGCCTCGTTGGAACTCGAGGGAGGACTATCGACTCAGCAGGGCCTGGATGCAGTAGTTGTCAGATGGTCACGCCTTTATCGATTTGAGGCTTAGAAATCGTGCAGCAGAGTTTTCTCCACCGTCTCTCAGTGTCTATGCTGTTCTGTCTAACTTGAAATAAAACATAATTCCATTCAGGAACACGTTTGCCGCTACGGGCGACGCTCCAGAAGCGTCGTCATGATGCGCCCAGGCAACGTGTTTGCTTTGTCAAGGTTCCAGGTACCCCCTACAGTACAGATTATCCGTCTAACACATGCATTCCAGCTAGTACTCCCGCGATTCCTGCTTGAGATATGTACATGCAACCCCTTGCCAGGGATTTTATTCGTGGACGCCCACACGGATATGTCTTTTTCTCGTGGAACAATGAATTGCTGGACTGGCATGTATCTCTCGCGCCTCATTGCATCACGCCTCTCCGCCTCGCCCGTTGACTGCTAACGCGTAAAGGACTCCGCTAAACAAGCTCTCACCCCTCCTTCGGCCCCACCTGACCGCCGGCGCTACAGCCTCCGAAGGCCCCAAAGCGGTCAGCATTCGAAGAGGTTCCTCCGATTACACCGCGACGACGGCGTCAACGCCGTCAACGCATTCGGTCCGGACCTTCTATAACCATATATGCTTCCAATGCGTACAAGCCCGTGGTGCTTTTGCCTTGAGCCTTCGTCTTGATCTCTTCTTAACACCCACAAACTCACCTCCCGGGTGTCATTGATGGATGCGCCCCCCTTAAGATGCCTACTACGCAGTAGATCGTCAGATGAGAAAATGCTTGAGTACGTACGCCAGAAGAGCTCATCAACTGGTCATTAGCTTCATGATACCTCCTGTCATTGAAACACACGTAAACGAAGGATATCCTGCTTTTAGATTATCTATCCCACGCTAGTCTATGAAACGCTCAAAAGCATGCCCGGCTGACAATCACAATTGTGAGCGGCGCGGAGCCCGGTGATACTGGTTGGCCCACTTTACCGGCACACCCAGCTCACCGGCCACGCCGAGCACCCAGTTCGGCTCACGCAAGAATTGCCTCGCCGCCTGGACGAGATCGGCCGACGGCTCTTCGTCCTCCTGGACAACCGACCTGGCGAACTTGCTCTCCGAGATGACGCCCACGGCGGCGATGAGTAGGTTCAGACCCTCGGCACGCACGGCGGTGCGCACTTGGCGGGCCAGATCAGTCTGGAAGGTCTGGGTCACATTGATCTTCTGCTTCTCGTTGTTGCCACCGCTGCTGACATCGAGGACGTCAACGCCCAGTGCGGGGAGAAGCTTGGCCAGACGAATCGTCTCGTTGATGTCCCATGAGGGCTCGCCGGTCCATTCTACCCACTCAGTGCCAGAGATACGGAGCCAGAGGGGCGTCTCCTCGGGGATCACGGCTCGTACGGCCTGGATAGTCTCGGTCAGGAAGCGGGTTCGGTTCTCGAAGCTGCCGCCGTACTGGTCGGTCCGTTTCTGTGATGCTCGTTAGATGACTGATTGCGTGCATACTGGACTGGGTGGAAACTTACATTGGAGGTAGGTGATAAGAAGTTGGTCTGGAGGTAGCCGTGCGCACCATGGATCTCAATGACATCGACTCCGGCCTTGATAGCTCGAACAGCAGCGTCCGCAAAGCTCTGGACAATGCCCTTGATCTCTTCCACAGTTAGCTCGTGAGGGCTCGCATGGTCCTCGGCGAACGGGATAGCACTGGGGCCAACGACATCCTTAGGCCAGCCGCCAACACTCTCAGGGGCGAGCGCCTTGTTAACAGTGCCGCCGATCCAGGGCGCCAGTGTGCTCGCCTTGCGTCCCGCATGGGCAAGCTGGACGGAAACCTTTGAGTTCTGGCTGTGGATGAAGTCGGTGATGCGCTTCAGGGGCGCAATCTGGCCATCCTCCCAGAGACCCGAGTCGTTGGGGGAGATGCGGCCGCGAGGCTCGACGGCGGTGGCCTCGACGGTGACGAGGGCGGCACCGTGGAGAGCGAACTGGCCGAGGTGGACGAGATGGAAGTCGGACAAGTAGCCGTCTTTAGCACTGTAGGTGCACATGGGCGATACGACGAAGCGGTTGTGCAGCTCGACGCCGCGGATACGGAGAGGCTTGAAGAGGGTCGGGGCGGAGGCGGGGTCGAGCGCCGACCCGGCCGCGGGCTCTTGCGCCGGAGTAAAGTACGGCACGCCAGGAGCGGCCTTGTTTTCGATGTCTGACAGAGTCATGATTGGGCTGTCTTCGTCGTGTAACGTGCGGGGAGGGTGAGACTTGTCTCTTCTCGTAACAGCTCGTTGGCCAATGTCTCCCAGGGCAAAGCTTATTGTTGGCAGGGAGAGGGGTTAAGAGGGTTGTGGTTTGTGGTTTGTCAATGTTTCAACTCTTCAGCGGCAATAACGAGACAAGGCTGGGGGGAGGGGTAGTTAAGTAGACTCCTCGGGTTGAATGCAATCAGAGGATTTGAAATCGGGTTTCAGAAATCGATGGTTCGATATTGGTTTATATGGTGCTACCTGCCCTGAAGGCGTCGTCTGTTCTAACCCCATTCTGTGGTCTATGGTGTGCGGTGTGCAGATGGATTGATAAGCACAATGACGTGCGACCGAAACAGCTCCAAGACGCAATCAATACAGACTAATTAAGAGCGGCGCTTTGTGGACCTTCTCCAAGGCCCAGGGCGTAGTGTCGGTGC
Source organism: Cylindrodendrum hubeiense (assembly GCA_014621425.1). NCBI lineage: Eukaryota > Fungi > Ascomycota > Sordariomycetes > Hypocreales > Nectriaceae > Cylindrodendrum > Cylindrodendrum hubeiense. The sequence continues at coordinate 16,140 of JAANBB010000446.1, read as the reverse complement.
CATAGCTACTTAAAATGGTGGGGGGATCGAGCGACATATCCGTTGCAAACCCGCCTACTACGTAGTAGTTCCAAGGTTCCCTAAGGCGAGTCCCCTCCTCGGCACAGCAATACCGAATGATGAATAAGCCAACACGGTGCTGGGCTGACAAAGCGGCAGTTCACACCATGATTGGCCCTCGCTGCGGAGCGTTCTCGGGATTCGAAAACAGCATTTGAATCATGGACCTTGATGAGAGCTTTTCGGTGCCGCTTTTCCATATTCGCCTGCACCGGTTTCTTAGTGTTGCTTACAATGAGAAACCGGCGTTTTTGTCTTGTTTCCTCGCCACATGCCATGTCGCTGAAAGCCAATGGCAACATGTCTCAAGACAAAATGAGAACGCCACTTGCTCGTGTAGAGAATACCCCAAACGAATCCCCTCCATGACGTGCACTGACACCGGGTGGTTGATGAGTAATGTGCTGACTGGAAACCACTTCGTCATGTCGATTATTTCTTCAGGCTGATAAATACTGCACCGGGAGAACTCATAGCTCTCGGCCTAGTCTCGGCAACTACCTCATGCCTGCATCTCGCCCGCCAAGTTCTCATGAAGAAACTAATGTTCACTAGTAGACATGTTCCTTTCGGAGAGTTTAGGTCACAAATGCTGGCTTTCTTTCATATTTCGAGGTACAAACCACTAGCTAGCTCCTATCCCAACAGCAGTTTCAAGGTCACAATAGGCAACCCATTTTCCCATACTAGACGACATAATGGATTCGAACTGAGCTTAATCATACTAACACATTCTTTTGTCATATCTTCAAGCATAACATTTCCTGCGAGATCGCTGCCCCTAAAATTGGGAACCAAGCCCTGCTTGCCGCCTGGGTGAGCATCAGATCTCGGATCTGAGCGATGAGACCATGGACTAAGTACGCTAGTTGATAACTGATTATCTCGAGATGAACATAGAGAACATTAAGAGTTAGTCTTAGGTATTTTTTCATGAACCAAGGCCAGATTAATGGAGCAGAAAGGTGATAGAACATAGCGAATCACAACCCAGGTCGACAGGAAATAGAAAACAAGACGTATCTGATCCCTGAAAATCTTTAAAATGAATACCTGGGATAAGATTAATCACACAGTAGACTATACTTTCCACCCATGATCTGCTTTTTTTTGGATGAGCCATTAGGTTTGCCAAGTCGAGCTTCGCAGCTAACCATCAACGAGAGTAACGGCCATGCCCAGAGGAGTAGCTGCTGGTAGAGTTGATCTAGGACGTTCAACTCATGAGCCTCCTCCCACAAAATAATAGTGGGATCTCGTCGTCATTCCGAGTCGTGACCCAACAAGTTTATATTATTAGTCACACAGCTTATACAGTGGAGACTAGACTTTGGATATCTTTGCTAACGAATGTGATAACCAACACCACCAGCAATTCGACTCAGTTTCCCCATATAGTAGCTCGCAATCATTCATTCATCATCATATCGAAGCGGGAACATCCGAGCTGAATTGGGTGGTTAGGTCCTTTCCTGGCGTTTTGTCGAGTCGAGATCCATGTTCCATCTCAATACTGATGCATTTACTCGTTACAGTCATGAATAATGTAGTCGATGAATCACAGAAACTGCTTAAGAGGACCAAAATAGGATAGCTTCTCCACTATGATGAAAATCAATGGTCCCAGGGCTATCCCTGCCTGCATCTGACAACGACACCAGCGGAGCCTCATGCTTGAGCTTTCCAATTAAGCCTTCTGGGTAACTAGTCGATTGCGTATCCATACTGCTTGGCATGAGCCTTCATGCACAGCCCCCGGAGAACGGCCCAGACAAATCTACATAGGCGGACTTGACAAAGAAATTCGTATCAACACGATCAAGTCGAAACAATCCGTGAGGTTGAAGTTGGTGCGCTTGCCTTGGTTGGGACTATCGTCTTAACTTTGACACCCCCCTACCCAAGCTAAGAATAGATGATTGAGCCCCGAAGATTCCTCTACAACACCGGTATATTATAGAGAGGGATTATATGCTAGTGCAACTCAAAAGACTAATAGCATTTTATTCCAAATAAATGTAGCAGCCACCCATCACGGTCGGCGGGAAAGTTCGCATGCGTTTAGGACGTGTGAGACCAGTAGGCTTGTGGTATTCATATTCATATTTATACCGGATGACAAGTACTTAAAAGACATGGTTTAAGAAGATGAAGGAAACATCCTATACCATCCTGTGGTAGTCAGTCATCTCCGTCGAACCGAACATCGGCTTGCCAACTTGCCCGTCGACGTATATAAGCAGCATGCGTGAGTTTTAAAATAAAATCACCCTGTCACGATATTTGCCTAAAGTCTTGGGTTTGCCACCCTCCTGATGCGACACCACACCCCCCGCCAGTCAATGACGGCCAGTCCCGCGAAATAGACTCCGAAAACGTGGTACACAGGAGCAGCGAAATACCCGAACCAACCAACATCCACGACCCTGTCGATCCCCCTCACATCAATACCACCCCCAATATCTACATCTCAACGACTAAACCAACGTCGGGGTGCGATGCTTGAGGAGGCGATGGAGGTCGAATAGGGCTGATATCAACCATGACTAGGCAATGGCTGTGAACTCCAAGAATCTTGTGAAAGACACGTGGACTGGAACAGCTAAACAAGGACACAAGTGCAAGAAGGGTGTCTGGTGGTGACAACCAAAAATAGTTTTGTGTACTACAAGAGAACGAAGCTCGCGCCCACTAGTAAGCGCGACTCTAAGTAGGTTCACTAAATTTCATGAGTCTTACGGCTACCTAGCCTGCTCCTGATAATTACAAGTCAAAACTCCGGATATCGCTCCCTCACTTATATCGGCTCACGTGTAGACCAAATCTAGGTCTTGTAAAATTCCTACAGTTCTGCCCATATTTCCAAACCCTGCGTCTTGCAGTTCGGTTTAAGAGTCATGGCTAGACTTGAAGGTCCATCGGCCGTTTTCAGAACCAGCGGCGAAGGGAACGCCGAGCTCGAACAGGCGGAGAACAACGGAAGAGAAGTCCTGGAAGAAAGCATCGTTATCCTTGGCGTACTTCTCGACCCAAGGCTTGAACTTCTTGTCCTCGATAAGAGCGATGTCGGTGGGCAACATCATTAGGGTCTTGGTGGTCTTGTCCTCGTACTATTAAAGGAAGTAGATTAGCATACTGATGTCCATTCTTCATGCCTTTCTCCATTGTGAGCTTACCTGGGCAGGACCCTTCCACTTCTTCCACTGCCACTTCTCCTCGACCAGGAGACGGTAGTAGTCGTTGGTCAAAACAGTGGGAGAGAAGGTCCAGGGGCCATCGAAACCAGATCGGTCGGTGTGGCAGCGGCCGAGAGCGTGAGCACCGGAGAGGGCAACGATATCCTGGTCGTTGAAGCCCATGCGATAGAAGATGTCTCGGAGGTGGCCGTGAGACTTAGTTGCGTCGGGGAGACGGCCGTCAGGAGTGCAGGCGGCGACATCGCCGTCAGTGCGGCCAGGTCGGTAGGGGATAGCGGGACCTTGCATCTCTTGGATGGCGCAGACACCGCCGAGGATCCAGAGATCAGAGTAGGTGATCCAGGGGAACTTGGCTGCGCAATTTGGTTAGCATCTCTATAAGCTAATAACAACTAGAAAACAAAGGGAAAACCAACCCTTGACAGGCTCGAGGAACTTGCGGGCGGAGTTCAGGCCGGCGTTAGCACCATGCTCAGACTCGGGGGCGAATCGCATGGTGGCACCGTTGCTACCACCAGTGCCAGTGGCCTTGTCGAAGGTGCCGCTGGCGTGCCAAGCGAGACGGAGAAGGACGGGGCCAAAGCTACCGTCGTCATGAGTCGTCGTTCTCCTCAAGGCGGGAGGCAATCTCGTTGTAAACCTTCTGGTAGTCCGCCTTGGTAGGGTTGACGACCTTGGCAGAGGCGCCGGCGGGGGAACCGTTGGCGTAGAAGTAGTAACCAGCACCACCGGCGACAGCAGCACCAGTCAGCCAGATCCAGAGGGAGGCAGACTTCTGGGCGGGCTCCGAGGAGTAGTAGCGGCGGCCATTCTGGCGGAAAGCCTGACGAGGAGCCACGGAGAAGGCGCTGCGGGTGGAGGCGCGAGCCGCCGCGCGGACGAACTGACGGGATGCGGAAGCCATCTGTGAGAGCGTCAGTGTGGGATTGGCGCCTTATGTGTGCTGAAGAAGGGTGAAGAAGCTTTGGGTATGGGATATAAGAGGATGAGGGGGGAAGGCGGCAATCAGCAGCAGGGTGGAGCTTGTACAGTAGCTGATAGGGATTTGGAATAGATACAGCAAAGAGATTGGAGCTTGGACAAGCTCTTACAGATGTACGTACCTTTGATGTGATGTGATATCGAGGTGTGGGAGAGGGTGGAAGAAGAATTGAAGCTTCACGGAGGGGGAGGGAATGGGAAGAAAGGAAGGAGGGAGAGATTGGGAGGTAGAAATGGGAATGGAAGGGAGTGCCGAGAGTTTTGGGGCAACGGGACACGGGCAGCTGCCGCCGAGTCAACGCGATGAGCTCCCTGGTGCCCTTGCTTCTAATGGAAGGCGGGAGAAAGCCCCTACGGATGTACCTACCTACGCGTATGTAAGCCGTCCTGACACACCGTGGCCGAGTGGCCGGCAGCTGTCTGGTCGTCCATCTCCCCACTGGAACATGACCCTGGAGACCCTGGAGACCCTGGAAGCTCTGGAAACCCTGGAAACCTGGGACCTTTGCTGGGGCCGCTGGCAGTCGCGAGCTTCGGCTTCGGGAGAGGGGGCACGGGAGCCGGGTCACTTCGTCACTGTGGAGGGGCCGAGTTACTTCATGCCCAAAGCGCTCTTCGGCGTCCCCCAGCGCAACCCCGACACATGTCTGAGAAACCTTGCGCTCTGCGACTTGCATTGAAATTGGTCCTCGCTGACTGGCCCAGCGTGCTAGCGGACCCGTGGCGGGCGTGGTGGGGGGGCAGCGCCCTGTGGAGCTGCTGGGGCCGGCGGGCCTTGGTCATAGCAGTTTGCCCCGTTGTGAGAGGCCGGCCTGGGAGAATGCAGGAGGACTAACGACGACGAAGTGCTCGACGGGGGGTTAGACAGAGTGATACAGGGACGAGGGGCCTTGGAGCCACGGGCCCTGAAGAGGGGCGGAACAAATGGGTTGCAGTTTGGCTCCCGTTTCCGACTTAGCTTGCAGGCGCTGTCACTGCAGCCGCGGATGTTGATACCGCGGGTGCTTAGACCGAGAAAATGTGCTGCGAGCGCTGCGACCCCCGGAATGCTCTCGGCATGTGGCCACGGAGAGAACATCGACGGGGGGGGACATCGAATGATGTGGAGGGGACCCAATTCTAGGCACGCAAGCTCGGTACTTTGATAAGGAGGAAAAGCGCAACAAAAAAAGACACGATTCCAAATCTTGGCCCCCATTATCCCCACGCTGTTTCGCGTCTGAAGTTCATGGGGACGGAGCAGATCATGCATACATGGTCCCCTCCTCCTCTCCCCTCCCTTCCCCTCCTCCCCTCCACAATGACTCGAGCCTGGCTTACAATCACGACATCTCCCAACTTCAGCCCGTTGCTGCTATTCCAGGCCCAGTGTCTCGGCTAGTCCTTTCTGCTGAATTTTGCCTTATCTCGGCCGCAAATGTCGTGTCCACCAACTCTGGGACTTTTAACCCGCCTTAGCGGAGCCCACCAAACGGGGCATCAAAAGCGAGAAGCTGCCGTGCACATTCCGGGCTTGATTTGTCATCTCGCTCCCCGGGCATCATGGATTGTGGGACTGGTCGGAAATCGGAAACTTAATTGTCATTACACCCACGTATTCATACTGTGTTCTTTCACGGAGGTGCGGGCGATAGGCAGTATTTCCTACCTGATATTACTGTTCAACGTTTTCGGCGTTCTCAGGTACAGTATGAGAAGGCTGTGAAAATGGCTGACCCCTGCTAACGCCTCGTCATACGTGAGATATCCCGAACCGAGCATCATTACCGAGGGTTAGTACCGAGGGCTCGCCGACCCGTATTCGTGATTTACAATCAAGAAATGGTACCCTGACATCAGGCTTCAAAAATGATGCTCAATTGACCCATCGGCGTTCGTACTGGCCACTGGTAACCCACCACCGCCAACTCTTCACGAGCTGAGGTCCACCCGTGGATGGCACAGCAAGCTGAGGACGGGATAACTGCCACGCGCTCAGCCACCACCAGCAGCGCGGTGGGTCAAATCCCCTCGTCTCCCCAGCTTTGAATCTCCTCTCCCACGTTTCTCGCTCTGTTCTCTGCCCCAGATTGAGCCAACCCTAGTCACTCCACCACTGCCCAATCACCACCGCCTCGGATACCGCCGGAAGCGGCTCGGCGCACGGCGGCATCCCGATGGCTTTCTCACAGTGGAAGTGGGAAAAAGTACGCAGCGTCAGGCGCCCTCCTCCGAACTCCATCCCCGAGAATCCCCCGCTCGACTCCGGCCTCGTGGATGCGGTCTTCTCCACGCACCCGTGGCAAGCGTCGCCGAGGCCTTCCAAAGAGATGCTAGCAACCCTTTTCCACGAGCTGCATTTGTAGTTACCGTAGCCTCATTGCATTGCAGATGCCCTAGTTGGTCCCATTCACAACTGAACAGAAGCATGCTCTCGGTTGTATTGTCCGAGCAAACTCGTCGTATCAGGAGCTTGGAGCCCAGGAGCAAGCTAGGGCAGTCAAGCTCGTGGAGCTTCAGCATCCCCGCTCCCTTGCTGCATCGCCAACTCGCATCACAAGTGAAACCGTTCGAAAAATAACTGAATTTGTCAATTGTCTGGACCCCGACGTATAAAGTACATCCTCCGCCTGCTGCTTACATCCAAGCCAGCCTTACTACTCCCAGAGGCTCCAAGTATTATGCTACACGGTCTTTCTACCACTTCGACTCGTCCATTTGAACATCCCCTTGCGTCCCAAATTGAGCGCCTCAAACTCCTCTTCCAGCAGCTGTCTCTCACTCTTCATCCTCTAGTTGAAATCGGCAGTGCCCTGTGCATTTGGGTCCGGCTCCCCGTGGACCTCGAAGAACTGCAGGAACCGAGCCTCTGCCCTCCGCTTACTCGCTTCGTCCAGTTCGCTCTGAGCCGCGCCATTCTCCTTGGCACTCTCTCCCGCAGTCGACAACTTTGCAACTGATGATGGACTAAAACATGGTTAGAACTGTCTGTGTCTCCACGTCAAGTACAAGGGGTTGGTACTTACCCAAACATTTCCCTATCCACTTGCAAGAACACCTTCATGGAGTCCTTATCGCCACGCTGGACCAAGTAGTTCAGGTATACCTGCGCCAGCTCCTTCTTGGAAGATGGTGAGAGGCGGCTGCGCTCTCGAAGCTCATCGAAGACTTGCTTCACCCGTTCACCCTGCTTGGCCTCCACTTCGGTGCTCGTTGGCTGCTCCAGTTCAAACTGGAACCATCGGTCCCAGAACAATCGGCTGTCTGCGTACCACTGCACATTCTTAAGGAACACGGCCCGAGCCTCTTCGACAGAGCCCTTCGCTTTCCACAGCAGCATTGCCCACTCTGCCACCAGCGCTGCCTTGGTATATATGTCCACTGTGGGAGCATCAATCTGATCCTTGTACACTTGAATGGCCGCCTCGATGCCGTTCTGCCTTCGCTCGACATTCGCCCAAGACACAATGACCTCGACGCAGTCGGGCACCTTAAATAGGATAGAAGCATGAATGTCCAAAGCGATCTGAGGTCGTCCGGTGCTCTCTTCGAAGTAGGCCCACTGCATGCGGATACCCGGTCGGCTCACGGGGACAAACATTGTCGAGGCTCGCAAGTAAATGTTTCGCACTTCCTCTTCCTTTCCAGCCTGCCCTGACATCCATCGAGCATACCGGAACCAGAACTCATCGTAGAAGGCGCAGGTAACTATGCACCGCTCGTACAGGGAGACGATTCGTCCATAGTCGCCTTCGGCTTCCTCGAAGTCCAAGTACTTGCGCCAGTTGACAAGTTGAGAGTGCTCCAGCGGTGTGACATGGAAGTACGGGCGCTTGACCTCGGACTCGTACGTCCATCGCTTCGAAACTTCGTTCTGGGTGGCCGTGAATACTTCATAGTACATGTTGTCAATCTTTCCTCGAATCTCCCGCTCAATCTCCAGCTCTGGCTTCTGAGGCCCGCCGTATGCGGCGGCTTCCGCTTCGACCTCGGACTTGAATCCCTCCAAAATGTCGGCGGAGGCCACTTCGGACATGGGCTGGCTGTGCGAGAGGGATCGGAAACGCTCGTAGTAGCGGGCGTACTGGTGCATAGGGATGCGGATGACACGGGCGTGGATAGCGTAGATGCGATCCTGGGCTTCCTGGCGCTCTTCATACTCGATGTACTTGTCCCAGAAAGGATGGGCTAGGAAATCCAGGCCAACCAAGGTTGAGCCGCGCTCAAAGAGTCTAATTAATCAGGTTAGAGAAAATCCACAACTCAAGGGTCGGGTCGGGGCGTAGGGATGGAGAGGATCTGTACAGAGGGGCAAATGGTTGTGCAAGTGAGTAGCAAAACCGAGATCAGGTTCCTCCGAGCAGGGACGTGTTGCGCCATGACGACTTGAGATGTAGAACGAGCACGGAGGAACATCAACATAGCCTGGCAGAAAGCGTGAGAGAGCATCCCAGTTTTGGGGCTACTGCAGGCATATCTCACCATGGGAAATGTTGATTGTGAAGTGTGTGAAGCCATCGAGGATGTGTCGACCGAGGCGATGCCGGTCAAGTGGGAGACTGCGCCGACAGACATGTTAAGGGGAAGGGAAGGAAATTATCCGACAAGACTTACTCTCTGACGAGGTGTGGGTCATGGGTTGTCTCCATCTTGAAGGAGCAGTAATCCGTCCACAAGTCGACAGAATTGGTGATGCTGGCGCATCCCCGTTCGTATACCTAGGCAGTCATCCATCAGCAACGCTCATCTAGCTCGCAGGCAAGATTCTCACCATCTCAGCTGATTCAGGTCCAGCAATGTTGAACTCCATGTCGGCGTATTTCTTCCAGTAGCCAAACAGAAGGGGAAACTTCATGAGGAATCGGTCGTAGGCATCGCGGAATGTGGCAAGGGCCTGGGGACTGGAGTTGCGATTCAAGCCACCCTCGAGGGTTTCGCTCGCTTTGATGAGGTTTTCCCAATGCTCGAAGTTGTCGGGGTCGGTCTCCTATTGCGGAAACGTGGTTAGCTAAGAGGTGCGGACGTGGGAAGCTTTGGGTCCTTGGAATACTTACCACCTCGGCATTGTGTTTTCGCACCGTCGCGTACTCCTCGTCGGAGCCGCCAAAGTGGCCGAAGTCACTCATGTCGTCGGAATCGCCCAAGTTTGCGTCGCGTACCACGATTGATCAGGATCGGATAAGGCGCGGGTGGATAGGATGATGGCTAAGTGTGCTTGGCGATAAAGAACCTGACAAGACTGGTGATGGAGGCTCGAGGCTGAGGTCGCGAGCGGAAGGGGCTGGTGGTTCGCGCGCTGGTCGAGAACCGGATCTTTTTCGGGACGGTACCTGTCAGCCATGTACCTCAGCGCTGCCAGCTGCACAGGTGTGCCGCCAATCACAGCCATAAATTTCCTCTTTCGGTTAGCAAGGCTGCAAGTAATCGCCGATGCTACAAGGTCTAGAAGTAGCCCCATCACCCGCAGCTCCACGCTACACGTTTCCTGCAGTGACCGGGGCAACAATCTGCCGGTATCCTGGTGACTAAGCACCCGTCGGGCAACACATATTTTCTTGAACGCTGTGGAGGTTTCGAATTTTCTCTTCTCCTACATGGCTGATGATGATTCCCACTCAAATATTATGATAGGAAGAGACTGAACGCTCTCTTAACAGAGAGCATGATCTCAATTTCGAATCTGAAGCCCCGTTTGTCTCATTCTTTTCGCCTTTTCGCTTTAGATAGTTCTGCAATGCTCCGGCCTGGTGTTGAGATTGTTTTTTCTCTTTGCTCGAACTTGGGCATTTGCCCAAGCTGGGCCGTCACCAAAGAAGCCTTGTGTCAATGAGCATTGCCCTGCCTGACTCACGGTATCACGTCGTCCTTTGCCTAGATTTTCTTCTAGGAAAGTGAAGCGAGTGACCTGATGGGATATACCCTGCTGCGACGTTACTGCCCACGTCATGTTGAGCCTGAACCACGTCCAATCTTCGTAGAGAATCACTCGTGGTGCCCACGGCAGGCAGGCAGTCAGACAGTTGCACCCGTCATGCATGAAATCAACTGCATTTGTCGTGTGCAGATTCGACTGGATGCATAAAACTGGAGTGCTTTCAGAGGGCCAGCCAGGTCAGCATCAGCTGTTGTGTCGGCATTTCTCGAGACGGCGGAAGTTCATCCACTTCGGCATTCGTAACCTGTAATATCGGTCTCAGAGCTTGGCATCTACACAGCCAAGTCAGATCCAAGACGCTTCTCCGAGACAACTGCTCACAGCTGAGGCCGAGACTCCCGTCAGTCGGTGGCTGCATACATAGTACACGGAGTACGTCGCACAGTGATGATTAGTTGGTTTCTTAGTTGGCGTCTGTACCTCCGTAGAGGTACGGTACCTATTAGGCTACTACGTAGTAGTTGTGGAGCCCTGGCCGAACCACCGCCAGCAGGGCATTTACCGCCCAGCTCAGCAACGTCATGCTGAATGGGCAGGGGCCATCTCCAGCGACCTCCAATGCCCAAAGCTCCCATCCAACATCAACCGTATAATCCGCCGCCGAGTCACGTCCACCAGCCAACAGAGCATCTCTCACAGCATTCGCACAGAACAACTGACCGCCATGGGCTCCCAGAACCTCTGATGCCGTCTCGCAATCGCTCCGCCGAAGCCTAATCCAAAGCTCATGTCCCGCTCTTCCCCTCCTCCATCTCCATATCGATATCACCATGGACTACCCGACCGCTTCAATGGGCGCCCAGGCCCTCGCCCCTGAGAAATCATGCGAGCTCTACATCCGCGACTACCCGTACCGATCCATCGCTATCGTCTCATCCTCGCACGCCCTGATTCTACGATACACTGCCTCGACCAGCGAAGCTATTGCCAATGGCTCGCTTACATCTGTCGCCTCTGCCCGACCCCGTGGGAACGGCGGAGAGTCGCTCGTCTCCAAGTGCATGGTCGAATTTGCGCCCGTTTCGAAACGCCTGCTACAAGATTACCGCCGCCTTACCCATCGACCGATTTATGGAACACTGGGCTTGATTGCGGTCAACGGCGAGGTCTTCATATCCGTCATCACACATGCTTCCAGAGCGGCGACGGTTCGGCCAGGCGAGACAGTCGAGCGCATTGCCGGCGTCGCCTTTTACTGCTTGAGCAGCGCCGACTATGATGACGTCGTCCCCCTCGAATCCCTCGAACCCGAATTCTCCGATGCTACATCTGTCCATACCCAGTCATCCGCATATAGCCAGGGCTTGAGCCGGAGGGAAGTGCCAGTAGAGCATCCCTGCCATGAGCTGCGCACCCTCCTCAGCAATGGATCGTTTTACTACAGTACGGACTTCGACGTCACCAACAGAGTCCAGGACAGGTGCGTGGAAATGTCCATTGTCAGCAACCACCAGGCTAATTTGCAGTAGACCGATAAACTCTAACTCGTTCGAGATCGACAACTTCGACGATGTGTTCCTATGGAACTCGTTTATGATCAGCCCTCTCGTGCAGTTCCGCTCACGACTCATGCCACAGGAAATAGAAGCACTTGACGCCTCGCGCATTCTCACGTCGGCGATCAGAGGCTTCTGTAAGACGATGACCATCCCACAAAGTTCTTCGCCGCTCAAGACATCTAAAAACGGGATGCCGTCGTACATGACCCTGATCTCACGACTATCCTGTAGAAGAGCAGGTACTCGTTTCAACGCTCGAGGTATCGACGATGACGGCCATGTAGCCAACTTCGTCGAGTCGGAAACGACCTTCTGGAGCCCTTCGGGAACTCTATTCTCATATGCTCAAGTCCGAGGGTCGGTTCCTGTCTTTTGGGAACAGGCGGCAGACCTGATACCAGGTCGGCAAAAGATCACGGTCACTCGGTCTCCAGATGGCACTCAACCAGCATTTAACAAGCACTTTGAAGAACTCGAGCAAACATATGGCGCAGTCCATATCATCAATCTTCTCAGCGAATCCAAGCCAGGAGAGGTTGAGCTCAGCACTCTCTATCGAAACGGCGTGCGGCATTGTCCATTGAGTCGACCAGGTCCGGACGGCTCTTGGGATCATGCGCTTCTGCGTGAAACCCACTACGATTTCCATGCCGAGACCAAGGGACCCGCAGGGTACGAGGCGGCGCGGGAAATTCGGAGATACATTGAGGACTCGACAGATGGCTTTGCATACTTCCTCTCGGAAGAGGCCAGTGATGCACTCGAGGTGTCCCATAGATCTGCGCACAACCGGCTCGTCGTGGTGCTCCAGCAAGAGGGTGTCTTCAGGACCAACTGTCTTGATTGCCTTGATCGAACGAATCTCATCCAGACTCTCATCTCCCAGATGGCAGTGGAGGCTTTCCTTGGGCACAGGGGCGAGTTCGCAGCGTCCGATTTCTGGATGAGGCACTCTAGTCTATGGGCAGACAACGGAGACTCGCTTTCCAAAATATATGCTGGAACTGGAGCATTAAAGTCGTCATTCACTCGCCATGGAAAGATGTCCCTGGCGGGAGCGGTTGCCGACGTGCGTAAGTCTGTCCAGCGCATCTACCACAACAACTTCCTCGACCCTTCTCGACAAATCACTATTGATATGCTTCTGGGTCGCCTTGTTGGGCAGGCCCCCGTTCACCTGTTCGACCCCATCAGTGACTTTGTGTCGGTCGAGCTGGCCAAACGAAGTGACGAGTTCTCGTCAAAAAACAGCATAAATATGTGGGTGGGTACATTCAATCTCAATGGGCGAACTGAAGGAGTCGATCATGATCTGGGGCCATGGCTTTTCCCAGAGTCTATGGGTAATGCCCAGCCAGAGATATATGTGGTCGGGTTCCAGGAAATCGTGGAGTTGAGCCCACAGCAAATCATGAATAGTGACCCAACGCGGAAACACATGTGGGAGACGGCTGTCAGGGGTAACCTAAACGAGCGTCAGAAACGACTAGGAGGCGAAAAGTACGTGTTGCTGCGAAGTGGACAACTTGTCGGTGCTGCCCTTTGCATTTTTGTCAAGACATCGGCTCTGGACAACATTAAGAACGTCGAGGGCAGTGTCAAGAAGACAGGCATGTCTGGAATGGCTGGCAACAAGGGCGCGGTTGCAATTCGGTTTGACTATGCCAACACCCACATATGTTTTGTTACGGCACATTTGGCAGCTGGGTTTGCTAATTACGATGAACGAAATCGGGATTATGCGACAATTCACCATGGATTACGATTCCAAAGAAACCGGAGCATCGACGATCATGGTAAGTTTGTTGTCAGAACAGGCGTTGTCTCGCCATACTCTTGTCATCATGTGTGCCTGCTAACATGAACAGACGCTGTCGTGTGGTTAGGCGACTTCAACTATCGCGTTGGTCTGAGTCTCGACACAGCGCGTGCTCTAGTTAAGAAGCGTGAGTTCGGGGTTCTGTACGAGAATGACCAATTGAACCTCCAAATGGTCGCTGGGTTATCATTCCCCTTCTACTCAGAGGCCCGCATCAATTTCCCGCCGACGTACAAGTTTGACATTGGCACCGACACTTACGACACATCGTAAGTCAATGCATGCTCTCCATCTTTTCAATACCTGAGCTAACTCGGTAATATAGTGAGAAAGCCCGCATCCCAGCTTGGACAGACCGGATTCTCCGGAAAGGACCCAACCTCAGACAACTCTTGTACGACTCAGCGCCTCTCAAGTTCTCAGACCATCGCCCGGTGCATGCCCTCTTTGAGTGCAAGGTGAGCCTGGTTGACGAGGCGCTGCGGGAATCGATCAGCAAAGAGCTATATCAACGACGCAAAGCCGATGTTGGAGATTCACTCGCACATTTAGGCGGCGGCGAGGACACTGAAGATGAAGACCTCATCGGCTACGATTCTGTCGAGCCTGGCCTGCCACCAGCAAGCTCAGACCGTCAGAAGTGGTGGCTCGACAACAAGCAACCTGCCCGTGCGACGGTGCCTATCCCGAAGGATCGTAACGGACAGTCCATGGGTGTCAACCCCAGTCGTCCATCGAACCCGTTTGGTCAAACTGAAGAACTAGACTGGATTTCGATCCCCAGGTCATCCTCCAAGGCTTCCCTCTCGAGCATGTCGAGCTCTCCCTTTGAGAATGTCAGCCTTCCGCGGGCCATGGGATCGTCCGCATCGAGCATTCCGCCCCGGAAGCTACCCCCTCCGTTCGACCCTGGCACCCTTCCCGCCAAGGTCGGGCGAATGACCCTCGGCGATGATCACGGACCCGGAAGCCGGGGCGAGACACCTCCTCCTCCTCCTCCTCGCCGTCAAACTGGGGGCATGGCTCCTCAAGCGACGATGCCGGTGCCTGGACTTAATAGGACACAGACACAGCCCCTGCATATACCTACGTCGGCTGCCTCGCACACATCGCATTCGTCACGCAGTGTTAGGAGTGCGAGGTCCCCGCCGCCGATCGCGAAGAAACCGGCTCATCTGGCTACAATTTCGCCGTTGGCAAGCCCGGTGCCCAGTCACAGTTCCATGGACGACAGTGACTTCCGGCCACCTCTGCCCACCCGCGCTTCGACTTCAGGCCCATCGGGTAACATGTCACCATACGGGCAGACATTAGCGCCTACAAGGAAGCCTCTGGCGTCGCCGAAGCCTGGGGTGAATGGGTTAGGAATCAAGGCATCGGGCACACCACCCCTGGGAGCAGTAGGTTTGCCCGGTATGACGGGTAGAGACGGCCGGCCGATACTCGCGGCCCGCCGGGCGCCACCACCGCAAGCGCAGCCGGTGCTTCAAGAGTACGGGAATGGGAACGGGAACGGGCATGGGCACCGCAATGGCAATGGCAGTGGCAGTGGCAGTGGCAATGGTTATGGCAACGGCAATGGCAACGGCAATGGCAATGTAGACCTGCTGGACTCTCTGGATGAAGGCCAGGAGGTGGGTGGTTGGGAAACGCTGAAGCCCAGCACGAGGACATGATGCAACAATATACAGAGGGCCGGATTGGGAAACATTGGATTGATTGGGTCGGCGTCAATGACGACGGGTGTTCATTGTTTTGTGTCATGAGGTATTGTATAGACGGATGGTGGGCGTATTATCCAAGAACGAAGTAGGGTATGAAAGACAAAAAAGGGTTCTGGACCGGATCAGAGGCTATGGCTCATGAGTGTAGAGGGAATATCGGGGTGCCATCTGAGACGTTTGTCCTCGCGTGAGGCACCCATGAGGCGTCGATGAGGAGGATGCAGCCAGCCATAGAGGCCCCTCGTGAGCAAGCCGAATCTCAGATGGGCGAGTCTTGGGACCGCAAGCAAGTAGCACATGCAGCTATACATCTACACATTGACACATCTATACATTGACACATCTACACATTTACTCACACACATCTATTCATACGTCTATTCATACATACATGCACCCACCTATTGAAGCATCAATACGGACGATGTGAATGGTACACGCACGCGTACGTGCAGCGCAGCAGTGCTACCATGTACAGAGTACTCGATACAGAGTACAGAGTACGTAGGCGTCTCTATACCACCTATACCACCATGAACCGACCATTGCCAGTCCGGTCGAGTCTAGTCCGCCCGGACGCCCGCCGACGCCGGAGGGCAGACGCCACCGGGCCAGGGTCAGGGCGAGCAGCACGCTCTCATGACTCTTTGTGGGAGGGACGGGTCCCCTTGGCGGGCGGATCGTCTCCATTGTTGCACCCCGGCCTGTGTGATCCGTCCGTACTATGCCAGGTGGGTAGCGCCCCCGTTGGTCGCGTTGCACCAGACTCGACTCAGCGGGCTGCAGCGGGCTGCAGCGGACTGCATCATACTCGGCGGGCTGCTCGGCTGGCTGCAGTGGACTGCACCCACTGGACCAAGGTACCTACACCCACTGGGCGGACCACTCCCACTGGACTACCACTGGATTACTCCCACTGGACTACCGGTACTCCCACTGGACCTGT
>JAANBB010000445.1:0-32345 GCA_014621425.1 Cylindrodendrum hubeiense | reverse complement strand
GATAGCTGCATGATAGCTGGGCTGAAAGATGTACTTTTGCCAAGGAGAAAATGGATGTTCTTTTGTCGGCGTCCTTTTGGCAACTTGTCTACTTGCGGACCCGTCGCAGGGGTGACATCGTCTGTGCCAGCTGTCTGTCTGGGCCGTCGTGTGTGCCGCCAATCTGAGACCGTGAACCAACAAGGCTGCCAGATGCGACACCTGTCTGCTGGCAGGGACCAATACGAGATCTAAGCTATTGCGTCCGCGTGCTTATCACGGAAACAGGCGGTACGGCAGGGTCGTCTCACCTCTTACACCCGTTCCCCAAAACGTTGTTGTCTGGACAGGTTGGGTGCAATGGGGGTTCCGGGGCCCGGGGAGCTAGCAGCAATGTACAACGGCGCTCGCAGACTCCAAGGTGTCAAGCCTATAGTAGAGCTTCGACAGGTTGGGTGCAATGGGTTCTGGGGCCTGGGGCTACTGCAGCTTTGCCGTCATGTGTGCCACTATGATTCAAGATTTTAACCTGTGATGGTAGTTGGTGTAGTCTTCGTGGTGCTGAGCTGGGCCAGCCCAAATTAGAACCGTGGTCTAGATGCTGATATCGTCTATTTGGACGCGATGTTTGAGCCATAGACAGTCCACGTTGGACGGCCCATAGGCCCTGCATCTTACGGTACATAATAAGGTATGGGGTCTTTGCTCGCGACCCAAGTCGACTTTGCTCGTCAACTTTGCCAAAGTCGGCTTGAGCCCCAACATCAGCCCCTGGCCATCTGTCTCTCTAGGTTCTTTTGTTCCGGGTGTCGAAAGCCCACCCTAATTACGTCCCGTATCCACGGCAGCTGAGCAAAAGTCCACCGCTGCCGCCCATGTGGGAGTGAGCACATGCGTAGGCTGCAGGCACGTCATCTAATTAGAGTACAGCATGCAACACCGCCCTTGAGGCCAGGGCGGGTCTCAGTGGCTGACGCGGCGTCTGATCCTCTCGCCTAACGCCCTACAGAGTGATACAGTTCCTTGCCTCTTCTACTTTGAGCATGCAGCGTAAACTGCCGCGACTAACAGGGGCCGTAACTATGGACGTCCTGCCCCATCACGCCAGCTGTCGACAAAAGTCCATCATCACTATCATTAGATAGTATAGCGCATACAGCCAAAAGGCAGGGGTATTGTCCGTCGCGGCTTTTTGCTCATGTCCAAGAGACCCGACTCTGGCCACTCACAATTGGGCCAATCCTGTTGAGAGCTCACAAAAATCACAACTTTGAGGGTCGGCATCAAAAGAACAACATAGGTAGGGCGGTCAAATGGGTTGGAGCGTAAAGTGCCTTGATCATTATGCCTCAGCAGCTGGGAGACGGCCAGTTCTTGCTCGTATATAAAGTAGGTCTTCCAGCGCATTGGACTTTCCTGACCCATCACATCAACAGTTCTGGTCTATCTCAACCAGTCCAGTCAACAGAATTTGCCCCCAGAACTCTTCCCTCCAGTTGCACCATGTCGGACCCTCGTCAGACTACAGTCCCTCGTAAAGGTGACTTCGAATACCAATCCGACACCGGCCCCGACCGACTCAACGCCTGGTTGCACGAGAGCAAAACCGATATGCCATGGAATAACATCCTTTCCGTTTCTGAAGTGCCCTCGACCCAGGAAAAGTCTTCTGGCTCATCCGAAGCTCCGTCCAAAGGAGATGCAGACCAGGGAAGTAAAAAATGAGCGAAGCCCAACCCCCAAGAAACCAACACGGTAAGATCAGATCATTCATGCGATAGGATAAGAGCCATGAGTTC
Source organism: Cylindrodendrum hubeiense (assembly GCA_014621425.1). Classification (NCBI taxonomy): domain Eukaryota; kingdom Fungi; phylum Ascomycota; class Sordariomycetes; order Hypocreales; family Nectriaceae; genus Cylindrodendrum; species Cylindrodendrum hubeiense. The sequence goes on along the minus strand of JAANBB010000445.1, from coordinate 30,567 downwards.
TAACATCGACGATAGGCAGTAGACACTGTCCCTTTCACGGGATGCAGTGGGTCTTCATTTGGAGATCCGGGATCGAGCAAATGGCGTTTGCCTGAATACTCGAGGCGTTTGGAATCTGTGTAACCATGGTCAGTCTTCTGAAGGTGAAGCGCAGGTTGGAGAACACAAAGATGGTTGGGGATTTGTCAGGAATATGGAAAAGGATCAACCAAGGTGTAGGCCTTGTCAAATACAATCTAGCGTGATTTTGGTTTGTTCATCATGCAAAGGGGAAGAGTGAGAAAAAGTGTGCCACATACCATACGCTCTGCCTGCGTGTGCCGACAGGATCACCAAAGTGACATGGAGAGTGACGATTGTTCGAAATGAGGATTCCCCCCATCGAAACAAAATATCAAGGTCGGCCACCCCCAGAGGTACCAGCAATCTGACCGATGGCACCACGGATCTGGTCCACGACAGCCTTCACCATGCCTTGGGGCTTGGCCTTGCCGTCCAGGCCGCCATGCGACGGCTCGGTTCCCATTGTGGGAAGAACGTTGTCACCCGCAGAGAGGCTGACAAACAATGCGAATGGAACAAGCCAGACGCAGAGGCCAAAGTAAGAAGCAATCATGGTGAAGCTTGGCGCGTCAATGCGATCGTAGTAGGACGTTCTCTGATAGGCTCGCGATTGCGTTTGGGAGAAGTGGCGGAACCACACGTAGTGATTCACAAGAACCAGAACTAGGAGGGTTAGCAAAATCCCGCGTTGATAGATAGGTAAGCAACATACGGCAGGAGAGGACAAACAAGGGGTCCGACAGCTTCACGTAAGGGAAGCGTCTCATGTTCCCCAAGTAGACGATGTGGGATGAAATGCCCAGCAGGGTAGCCCAGAATGGGAACCCATCGATGATCCAAAGAGCCGCCTGAATGATGACCACTGTGTAGATCAGACGCGTCAGCAATCGCTTGGCGATAACGCTGTGCTCCTCGACAAGTTCCGACAGATAGTAGAGCCCGGAGGCAATGGCCAGCGTCAGGAAGCAGAAGCCGATGATGGCGCCGGCATAGCCGACAAGAGGAAGAATCCACATGTTTGTAATAGAAGTCGCTGATGCAGTTGCAGAGAATCGCAATCGCTCGGGGAGGTTGTGCTTCACATTGCGAAGGAGAGTTGGTTGCAAGAGGAAGAGGGAAAAAGGATGGGTGATATTTGTGGCGCGCAAAGGACACGTTCAGGGAGGCCCCGCTCAGAGGACACGCGCCTTACCAATCGTGGGTCGCCCAATTTCAATCACCCTGGAGTTTGTTTATTCCGATCCGTGGCCCCGCCGGTAGTTGGCGCCGGGCTCCGGGGCTTATCGATAACGGAAACCACCCACTCCGCTTCACAAAAAAGTCGGAATCTTTGCTTGAAGCACCAAAATCGACGACGACGGACGGCAAAAGCGAGCAGAACAAGGCTCTACGACCATCGCAGCGATTGCGGAACATAGAACAAGAGAGGGATTTATTTGCGAATTTTCTCCCGAGGAATCACCACCATGTCTCGTCCCGAAGACACCCTGTATGCGACCAAGCCCCCACCATGATGCCCCTCTAGCTCACACCCACGCAGCGCGGCCGACGTCCACTATGACGATGTCGAAGCCCGAAAGTACACGACGAGCTCTCGAATCCAGAACATTCAGGCCTCGATGACCCGACGAGCCCTAGAGCTGCTCGACCTCAAGGGCCCGTCCCTGATTCTCGATGTCGGCTGCGGAAGCGGTCTGTCCGGCGAGATCCTATCCTCGCTCGACGCCGAAGAGGGCGGCCCTCACACCTGGATCGGCATGGACGTGTCGCCTTCAATGCTTGACATTGCCCTGCAGCGAGACGTCGAGGGCGACCTCATGCTTGCCGACATTGGCCAAGGCGTCCCGTTCCGCGCCGGCGCCTTCGACGCAGCCATCAGCATCTCTGCCATCCAATGGCTCTGCAGCGCCGAGACGAGCGACACCTCCCCTGCTGGCCGGCTTACCCGATTCTTCAATGGCCTTTACGCTTCGCTGAAGCGAGGCGGCCGAGCTGTCTGCCAGTTCTACCCCAAGAACGACCAGCAACGACACATGATCACCCAGGCCGCCGTGAAGGCAGGCTTCGGCGCCGGTCTCCTCGAGGATGACCCCGGCACCAAGAACGTCAAGCTCTACCTCGTCCTAACCGTCGGAGGCGGCTCCATCGAGAACAACGGTGGCGACATCACTGGCGTGGTCGAGGGCATGGAAGACGTCGACGTCTTGGATGCCAGGAAGCAACTCAAGAGCAACAACACCACGGTGAAGAAGGGCAGCAAAGCCTGGATCATCAAAAAGAAGGAGCAGATGGAGAGGAAGGGCAAGGTCGTCAAGTCCACTTCCAAATTCACTGGACGAAAGCGAAGAATTGCATTTTAAAAAGCAACATGATCACTGCAATCCAGACGATTGCTTGCATTTGCACGGCGTTGGTGGTTTGATGGTGGATCTCTTTCAATTTCATACTAGATCAATTCGTAAAATTCCGATACCCATTGTTCATTCCATCTGTCTCAATTGCTCGTATATTTAACTTGATTGCATACACCACCGTAGGGTAGGTGCGCGCCATTGGCTGTTTGGCCACTATTGCGCTCAAGTAGACGGACAGGAACTCTATTTTCCAATAGTGACCATTTTCCAATGTGGTTGCGACTCTTTAATTTTGGTACATCAAATTTGAAGGCTGGTTGCAAGAGCATTGAGTGACTGACGGTAACGTGTGTCTAGATGACCACTACTCTGGTACATGTTAGACTCTCCATCACAAAGACCTGGTCCTCACCAACTTCTAAAATATGACACGGGCATTCAAATACAGGACCTCGGGACGAAGCAGTTATCATTTCTGTGGCCGAAAGTCACAAGGGTTCGGTGAGGGTACCAAAGTTGGTCACATTTTCTTTACTTACCTCAGCTTCAGGCAACAAGCCTAGGTTAGAAGTGTCACTAATTTGAGAATACTTGCTCCTGTGTATTTCAGACTTGAAATTCAGAATATCGACACCAGTAAAATACGGACCAACTTGCAGGTTTCCAAATGAGGTTTCCCGGAAACGCGAATTATTTTGTGTTGAACTTCCCATGCCCCACTTACTCCCTAAGCGATTTCGCTAATACAAACTGACATCTGCTTATCGACTATGGCCTGCTAGAATTGTTGTACACTTGAAAATTGTGATGGAGCCCCTTTATCCTGCCTTGAGACTAACCTCGAAACATTGCCGAACATGCGCCTTGTCTTGGGGGGATGTCATGTGTTACTGTTGTGGCACCACCTGTGGTAGTGCGATAGTGCTAGCTAACACAAGGAGTCTACTACGCATGGGACAAGTAGATGACACAGCACACTACAAGCATGGCGCATTAGGCCCTATCGGCAGTTATTCAAGCCCCAATACGTCATACACGGAGCGTATCATTCGCCTCCACAATCAAGCATGTCGGAATTACGCAGGGTTGCGGACTTGCGGACTTAATTGACACCCTTGGGTTTAGGGTACCTGCACTTCCACCTAAATTTGGTGGGGTTGAAGTCGAAACCACTCATGAACAAATCACGTCCCCCGAAGGACCCATCATCCCGCTAAACCAAATCAGGTGCTAAGTCTCTCATTGGCTAGAACCCAGATCCATTGCCAAAATCATAAGTTAGCCACGCAAGGATCCTGTAAGAGGGCAAAGGTGATTGATTCCTCGATTAGGTAGCAAGTCTCTCATTGCTTGCTTTAAGATCGTGGGCTTGGGAGGGCCCGTATATATTAGAGGGGCATAGCTATAGGAACAAGTATTAATAGCCGGTTGTTCGCTGCTCCAATGAATGGAATATCAACATCATCAGCATTCTTCAAGTTAAAGTACCCAATTTCACAGATTCCAACACTCCCATTACAAGTCACTCTGTGTCCATCACAAGCATCCACCATGACAACTACAAGCCATCCTGAATTTAACGCAGCAACAGAAGCGCTCGAGGTCACCAAGGCATTTGCTGACAGAGTTCGCGGTAAAACCGTCCTTGTGACTGGTGGTAATCGCAATGGAATCGGGTTCTCGACCTCGCAGGCCATCGTAAGTCCTACCTAGCCTTCTTACGACACAATCCAACTAATTGTCATTCAGGCCTCTCAATCTCCTGCCCACCTCGTCATCTGTGGTCGCACTCCATCCAAGATCCAGGAGTGCATCGATGCTCTCAAAGCAGAGTTCCCCGGTGTCGACTATCGTGCTTTGAAGATTGATCTTTCCAGTCAGGAGTCTGTACGCTCTGCGGCTGCCGAGTTACTGTCTTGGTCTGACGTGCCCACGGTCAACATCCTGGTGAACAGCGCCGGTGTCATGGGCCTTCCAGAGCGTACCCTCAGCAAGGATGGTATCGAGATACACTTTGCGACAAATCATATCGGACATTGGCTTTTCACGTGTCTTCTCATGCCCAAGTTCATCAAAGCTGCCGAGGGCAGCCCGAATGGGGCCACTCGAATTGTCAATGTCAGCTCCGCCTCGCCCATGGTATCATGCATGCGCTGGAGCGATATCAACTTCGACACGCCAAACAAGGATCTGCCAGAAGCAGAGCAGCCGAACTACGAGTGGCTCAAGGTGTGGGGTTACACAGATATTGAGGAGAAGACTTATATTCCTCTTGATGGCTACAATCGCAGCAAGGTCGCAAACGTACTGTTTGGCATTGGCGCCAACAAGAGGTTGTACGAAAAGTACGGCATCTTGACTTTGGCCGTCCATCCAGGAATCATTGAAACAGAGCTGGGCAGGGATTTCGCCCAAGAAACACTAGAGGCAGTCAAGGCAATGAACGCATCTGGGATGTTCACCTATAAGACCTTGGGCGCTGGAGCTGCGACGAGCCTAGTTGCTGCGTTGGACCCCAAACTTGGGGTCGGCGAGACTAATGACGACAGTGAGAATCATGGCGCCTATTTTGCTGATTGCCAAATTACCGACCAGGCTCACCGTCTTGCGGTGTCGAGCGAGGAGGCCGAAAAGCTATGGAAGCTTTCCCAGGAGTTAGTTAAGGAAGAGTTTACTTGGTGAGCAGACATATTCCGCATTGATGAAATGTGTCCGACACAAGACTTAGCATAGGAGGAGTGTCACTAGCTTCTCGAATATCATTCTCTCATCTTCCATCTATCACTCGAATACAATTTATTTCCTAGGTTGAGTCAAATACTCTGATCCTCGTTATCTGCCTGCTGAGCTTCAATATCATCCAACATAAACTGTTAAGGCCTTCGGTGAGCATGATTCAATCTGATTGTTGAAATATGGCCAAAATGTAGGTAACAAGTTGATAAACGTGTATTTCTAGGACATCTAGCAGATTTGAAGTGCTTGGTCCCATAGTTCGCGACCCGGATAGTCGTGTAGAACATTGATCCATGGAAACTTGCTAATACAGTTTTGAGCTTCGTCCCAGGTCTTGATACCTAGTTTTCGAGCGGTCCCACGTATTCTCAAAGCAATCCAGCCTTGATCAATATCGCCTGAACTCCAAATACCGCCAATAACCATAAACCAAAGTACCAATTTGCTCTCGTCCTCGAATGACCCGCTGTCAAGAACGTCTTTGAAGCAGCGTGATATCAACTTGTGATCCATGATTCGGCGACGGTTGTACTGCAGGAACACTGTCATCATAAAGATCATTAAACCTATATGATATATAGCTTGTATATCAGATCCCTGCCTGGGTTGATCTAATGGATGGAATTGTAGTAGGCGGTAACAGATTGATACCAGCATCTCGTGAAACTCTTCGAGGTCGACGCTATGCATTTGCAAATTATTATTAAAAAGAGAAGAAGTGGCGATGACATCCAACAGTATCTCATGCATACACGGTTCTAATCCAGTATGCTGTACTGCTGATGTGGCCGAAGTGCGATCGAGGCTTATACTTTTCGACGCTAGAAGAATTTGCACTTCGAGCATCCTGTCTCGAAAGAACATTGTCGGCCCCCCATGCTGAATGGCGAATATTATGTCCGTCCTTTGAACCGGGATGAGGTTAGAAGGGTGCTGGTATAGGCTTGGAGATGCTTACTTGCAAACTTTCAACAAGAGTGGAATGTTTCCTTCGAGTTGATCGAGTCCACCTCGAAGCTCAACCATTCTTCTGAGACCTTCAGCGTGAACTTTGGCACTTGAATGTTCCTGTCGGATTGACTCCTGACTAATGAGAGACAAGACAATCCCGATCGTGGAGTCGGATAGAGCGTCGGGACTCTCGAGCCTCTTCTTCACAAGGCCAAAAGTCCGGGAGAGATGGTGTAATGCTTTCGGTGAGCTGTCACCATCCCCCAAGAAGATTTCATTCGATGCTTGCATCAAGCTGATATTGCAGTGATAGGCTATGATTGAGGTTCAGAATAGGACACGCTTGATGAAGTGTGCAAACTTACTGGCTTCATCTGAGAAAAGAACCCGGAGCCACATGAGTTTGGCGTCGTCGAATGAAATACCGAGCCGGGCAGGATAAATCCGGTCGGCGGTTAAGTTGAAAACTAATGTTTTAGAATTAGCAGCTTCTTTGGTGAAACCGTCGCAATGATCCATACACTGATTGATGACTTTCAGTGACGCCGGCGTCACCTCGACGGGAAGCGAGCAAGTGAACAAGGCATTTCCCAAATTCCGGCCAATTATTTTGGTAGATAAGCATATCCAGTCTTCGGGGCGAGCCTGCTTTTCGAGATGATGAGGGGTGCGCAAGGAGCTTGAAGCGACATTGGTGGTTGGCCGGCGACTGGCTAATCCTGGCCGTGACTGTCGGTGAAACGTTTTGCCCGCATTCTTGCCCTTCATTACATGGCGGCGCATGAGCTTCTTAGACTCCCTGTCGGGCCTGATGCCATCCACAAATAGGAAGGTGTTTTCCATTACGGCGGCTCACTGTGTTGTCAACCAAGATTGTTTGGGGGCAAGCGGGCAGATGGTGGCAGCATGGTGTATTAGTTAAAAGCGGACCCGGAGATAAGCCTGCTCAAGGTCCGGACACACTGTGCAATTGTGTAGGGGTATCTCCGCAAACTTGTTAGTGCTACAGGGGGCCTCACACTATAGGCGATCACTGGCTTGAAAATCACATCGGTGGGATGAAAGGCAGCGGTAGTGAAGCAATGGGGCCATTACAAATGCTTCTTGATTTCGCTTAACACACCCTAATCGTTTGATTTACTGAAATCATTTAGAATTCTAATATGTCACAGTCGTAGCTGATCCATGGCCAACGTCGAATGTCTCGTAGACTCCGAGACACCCTGCTCTTGGTACTTCCCTTTACCAGCTCAGTAAACACCTTGGCCACTTTTGCTACTGTAGATTGTAACGTCCAACATCAACTATGCCCGGTACCACTCTTTACAGGAGCCATGTATCGAAATATCAGTGGCTAGTTAAAAAGATCGTAAGAGTATCTGGACTACAGATGTCATTGAATAAGCAACTATTTTGATTCCAGCTCAACGTGGAACGGCACACTTCGACTGAAGAATGCGTGGACTTTCAAGCCGGGGACCTTGGAAACGGAGCGCTCATACTATTGAAGGTGGCAATCTTCACTGTGTGATTATTGTTGGGGGACGCGCTGTATTTCTTAAGTTTTGGACATCCCATCATCGATATCCATTGAGAGCTCGGGGGTCTAGGAACGGTTGTAGATGCAGTGCCCGTTACTGGGGAAGAATGCACCGCTCCCATTTCGTGTTGAAATTTCCGGCACAGGCCGTCGCACGGCTGACGGGTCTGGGGTAGTTTCAGACATTTCTACCGTACCTTACATACCTAGGTAGGTAGGTACGCATCACGGCGCACCGAATTATATCACTGCACTCATCGAATTTGAGGGGAATCAACCACTGCATGTAGCGTATGAGCAACATCAACATGTCGGTCGCTTTTGTTGCCCCTGTAACAGCTCGAGATGACGTTCCAATATAGGAGATCACCAAGAAAGAAATCATCTTCAGACCACGCTCATAACGCGAGGTCGTCACATGGCCAAGGGCGTTGGCCTAGATCATTCGAGGCTTGAAATCCAGGCCCGGCTGTCTCAGTGTGCTCACCAAATTTGGCCACTGTTGAGCAGATGTCAGCAGCGACGAAGAAACTGCATTTCAGATCTGGAACGACATGGGAAATCGGAATTTCTTATGGAAGTGACATGTTGTATGAATTTCCGGGTTGAAAAATGATTGATTGGTGGCGCTTGGAGGATATTGGATAGTTCATCTAGAATTGTTTCATGCTGACCTTGCACATCCAGGACGTCGAGCAAGACGCCGTGGATTTCCCGATGAAGATGGAATGGAGGATTTAACGACGTTTTGAACCGGCCCGTCCCACAGGTGTAAGCTAGGGCGGGTTATCAGATAGGTCAAGAATGATCAACCCTTACCTTACCCTACTCTGGGGGGGTTGTTTGACCCGATAGGCTGCCTCATCTGGAACAGGGTGGAACAAAAATGTGATCAAATCCAGGGTCGGTCTGGACCCTGGAACAACCCTCATGATCGGCGCTGATCCTTCCTGAAAGCTGGTAGAGCAATTTCACGGACGACACTTTCCGTCAAGGTTATTGGCAGACAGCAAAGTGTGGCTGTGGCGCTGTGCTGCACGTTGTTCATACTGTACGGATGGCAAAACCTGATGTCGCACATGGCGATGGGCGTCGCTCGTGGCCGATATCATGAGATATGACGATTTCCGGGGGATTCTAATGACGTCGATTTATCGTGGATTCTGGGATATCCTGCTGGACCGAGTGCAACGTAGTTACGTCATGTGCGCTGAGAGGGCCACTGCCAGGCGCTGCTGAGTCCACTAGACCCCTGCTGGAGAGCCCCAGGATGGTGGGAGGCGCCTGTGCGGGAGTTTAATCGGCCCCTCGTTCCAGGGTTCCAGAGCTCCGACAATCCACGCCCCACTCACGGTGATCCGATCGCCGCTACGGGTGTTACCCTCGTTCATCGCTGCGGCACGCGGCCTCGACGAATTCGCCACGCAACTCTCCCCTGAACTCTCCAGACGCTACTGCTCAGGGCCGTTTGGCAACCACCTTCTTGACCCCGGGCATGCGCAGAGAACCGACGATTCAGCCTTAAAATTCACTGGCTGCTCACAGCACACAGACTTGCATTCCCCACGATTGCCTCGTTCGCATCGCACAGACGCTGCTGGCCCTGGCGAAGGCCCCAGCATTGTCGAGCCGCCCGCCAAACCCTCCCTTGACGCTGCGCAGGCGCCATCCGATCCGGCCTCCACCTGGGCCTCCCACTCCGCCCAGCCACCATGGAGAGCAGGGGAGCTCCCTTCAGGGCTGTGACGGAATTGGCTCGTGAGCGCGAGACTTATAGGTTCGTCTTGTTGGTCTTGATCTGCTTCGCATCAATCGCATCACCCCCTCTATTCCCAATGCCCTCACCCCTCAGGACTAACGGTCCGCTGTGCTGCGCTGCAGGTACTCCACGTCCCTCTTGTCGACTGCCGTCTTGAACCCGCACGGCTGTGTCTTCCCAAACGACACATTGACGGCCGCAGACGACACCGCCCTCACAGCCTTTTGCCAGCTCGGTGCTTGCCAGACACGTACTCCGCGGTCCTTCATATCGCTGTTCGACGAGAGCTTTCAGTACATCATCGCCGAGGCAACGCCGACTCTGCCTCTGGTGCCCAACCTCCGATCTGAGCATCGCACCGATGACTTGTACCATTGCGGCACCGCGGTCCCTCGAAGCCATGGCATCTGCGAGTCCACCCTCTATGAACCCGAGCCATCCCAATCCGATGTCAAAAACGATCCCACCGAACTTCCCCTCAATCTGGTCCACGACCTCAGCGCCGATCCACGCTATGCAAACAAGGTCTACTGCCAACCCGGCGTTTCTCGATTTTACGCCGCAGTCCCTATTCGAACAAATAAGGGAATCAACATAGGTGTATACTGTGTAGTCGATCCTCAGCCACATGATGACTGGAACGACCAGCACTCCCAAATCCTGCGAAACATCTCGAGGGCCATCATGCGGTACCTCGAAGGCAACAAGGCAAGGTCTGCCCACAGGCGCAGCGAGCGCATGAACAGAGGAATAGGGTCCTTTATCGAGGAGAAAGCCACCATGTCAGGGTGGAGGCTCGGGCCTCACGCTGAAGCGTTCGAGGACAATGCTAAGTTTGAGGGTGCCTTGAATGCCAAGCAGCAGAAGCGTCAGCTTCAGCAAGACGTGCTGGATGATCAAAATGGCCATGGAAATGGAATGGCCGCACCTCACAACGGCCCAAGTCTCTCTCACAATGGTCGGGTTGACAACAAACAACCAAACCCAGCGAGGCCAGCTTCGCCACCACCCATGCCAGCTTCGCATTCAACCGGCTGTTGTGCCGACACAGCCACGAAATCACCCAAAATACATGAAAACTCTCGCCAAAGTGCCCTGGACTTCATTTTCTCCAGAGCTGCCAATCTTATCAGGGAGTCCATTGAGGTAGAAGGTTGCCTATTCCTCGACGCTGCCATGGGATCATTTGGTGCTCTGAGCAGCCCAAATTGTTCAGATAACAAAGACGCGTCGAGCCCCTACGTATCCGCGTACGGTGATAGAAGCAGTAGTGGAAGTGGCAGCAGCAGTGACGACAGCAAAGATTCCTCGTCTGATCAACAGGCATGGCCGCCCTGTCGAGTACTTTCATTTTCCACGTCCGACAAGTCTAGCATTGACGGGGAGGCAAATTCAGCACTCCACGCGAGTGTGGCAGAAAAGTTCCTGGCGACTCTCCTACGACGGTACCCGAGGGGCAAGATCTTCTTCTTTGGTGTGAACGGCGAGTTGCAATCCAGCGATTCGTCCGAGGAGGACCAGACCGGGATGCCGAATAGCTGGAATGTGACGACACCCAGAGAGGGTGCACGAAGGTTCCCTGGTCCAGACCCGAATGCGGGCCGAAAGAAGCGTCGTCGAAATCTATGGGCACGACATAAAGAGGGCCAAATTATCCTAAAAATCTTCCCAGGGGCCAGAAGCGTGGCCTTCGTCCCCGTCTGGGACACGAGGAGAAACCGATGGTTTGCTGGTGGCTTCGTCTACACCAACGCGCCGACCCGGATTTTCCTGACCGATGCAGAGCTGAGCTACCTGAGGGCATTTGGAACACTAGCAATGGCAGAATGCGCAAAACACGAAATCGTGCTTGATGAAAAAGCCAAATCTGACGCCTTGAGCTCCCTGTCACACGAGCTGCGATCACCGCTCCATGGGATCATTCTTGGTGCCGAGTTACTAAGTGATACGGATATGAGCGTCGTGCAAGGCGACATTGCGCACACATTGGAAACCTGCGGTCGCACGCTGAGCGATACGCTGGATCACCTCCTCGATTTCTCCAAGATTAATAACTTCATGGCGACAACAAAGCAGCAGCAGAAAACAGCCGCTGGCCGAGGATTACGAAATGGCGCGACTAAAACAATCGAGGCTGGGATGATGAGCCTGTCATCCATTGTCAGGCTTGATCGTTTGGCTGAGGAAGTTGTGGAGAGCGTGTATGCGGGCTACAACTTCCAGCAATTGTCCATATCGCAGTTCAAAAACCACAGAGGCGGGGGCCACAGTGATGTCACCGCAAATCACCAACTGGACAAGTTACGAGCAGAGGAAGTTCTAGGCCCCGCAAAATTGGCGTCTGGGAAACTTCAGATGATGTTTGGAGACGTTTCGATCTTCCTGATTGTCGATCCGACCTGCGACTGGGTCTTTCACACCCAAGCTGGAGCAATTCGCCGGATCATTATGAATCTATTTGGGAATGCGTTGAAATACACCCAGCGGGGCATCATCAAGGTTGTGCTCAGTCAAAGCCAACCTCAGAAGAGGGCTCGCCAAGAAGAGAGGCTTGTTACATTCACGGTTACGGACACTGGGACAGGCATCAGCAAGGACTTTCTTCAAAATGACCTGTTCAAGCCGTTCTCCCAGGAGAATCACCTAGCCCCAGGTACCGGCCTTGGTTTAAGTCTTGTCAAAAAGATGACGTCGCAGTTGCGTGGCCATGTGTCTGTCCACAGTCGCAACGGGGTGGGAACCACAGTGAATGTGACCTTGCCACTTGTGAAAGCGGTGCCATCGCCTGGAGAGAACCCCTCGTCACTAGACGATGAGCTATTACAACTGGTTAATGACCTTCGTGGGCTTCGCGTCTGCCTACTGGGCTTTGGAGACCACAACTCTGACCGCGACGCGCTTGGCACAAATGCTGCAGATCATGACGGAAATGCCTTGATACAAGCCATCTGCCGCGACTGGCTTCACATGGAGGTCGTTTCGCCGTCGCAAATTGAATCGCGCACCCCGGATCTCGTCCTGTTGACAGAAGGGGCACTACCCTTACGTTATCACAGCGAGACTCTCTCCAGGCCGCCGTGTGTTGTTGTCTGTGCGAACGCTCTCGTGGCGTACAAGCATTCCACATCTTCGAAGCAGAATAATCGAGCTGAATCCGTGGAGTTTATCTCGCAACCGTAAGTGCTTGCATTCATTAACTGACCCCCTGGACTCACAAGTAATTAGCATCGGTCCCCACAAGCTGGCCAAGATACTGCTCTTGGTATTCCAACGGTGGACGAATATGCAGACAATTGGCACTCCAAACGGGATGGATTACCAACCAACGGAGTTTGAGTTCAAGGCCGTCCCCGAACCTTCTCCTCCCCTTTCAGAATCCCCCAGCTACAATAGACAGACCACGATCCCCTCATTGAGCTCAAGGTCTCGAGACAAATGGCCGCCCACGCCCATCGCTACGGACGAGTCTCAGTCCGAGTTTAAGAAGCCAAGGCTCTCAGCTTCTATCACGACGACCGAGTATCTTCTCGTGGATGATAATCCGATTAACCTGAAAATCCTCTCATCGTATCTAAAGAAGCTGGGGCAGGTTTATCGGACAGCAACAAATGGCGAAGAGGCCGTCGCGGCATACAAGCAAAACCCCCAGGGATCCCAGTTCATCTTCCTGGACGTTTCGATGCCAGTCATGGATGGATTCGTAGCCAGCAGAGAAATCAGAGCCTTCGAGCGCGAGAAGGGGCTCGAGCCTGCGTTCATCGTTGCGCTCACTGGCCTGGCCTCGGCGGACGCGCAACGCGAGGCCTTTGGTAGTGGCATGGACCTGTTCCTCACGAAGCCGGTCCAGCTGAAGGAGTTGAGAGCCATTTTACAGTCAAAGGGCGTTTGTTCCTGATACCCTCATTTAACCCATTTCTTATTTGCGACCACAGGAGACCTCGAGAAATAGAGAGGTCTAGGTACTGTTTCTGACACCGACAAGGGAGAGCGAGTTGGCTCCCGTCGCTCCAAGGCCTCCACACGATTTTGAGGCCCACCCAATGAGTTCCGCGATACCTGCAACGACGCGCCGAGTGCTGGGAAAGACTGTTCACTCCCCCTAGCTGCAAAAAAGGCTTATTTGAAGGCAGCCGACACATGATACGACGACATTGCCGCATCATCCCCGAGAACCGAACGCTGTCTCACAAGCCCGTCCTCTTCAACGGCACCCGGCACCTGCAGTGCCGAGTTCAACGAGGCGGCACCAAGCACCAGACGGGCATCAACAACTCATAGATATATAATACCAACGCGTGAAGGATATGAATGTAATTGAATGTATATATACGCGGAAGCCATGTATAGCAAGCAGGTCATGATAGATTGTGCAGCTTCCGCGCTTTGTCAAGACTCACTACACAGTAGCGTGGGTGCAGCCTTGGGCAGAGTAAATCTACCAGATATTATTCCATTCCCAATCAAACTGCCACTTGATCCTTTCGTTCCAGAGCATACTGAAAGGAAAGCCCATCCATCCATCGAATAGAGAAAATACCAAAAATGTCAAAAAGATTTGTCAGTCCAGGTCTTTCAGCTGAACTGCACCCCACATCTGTACCCAAGAAGCACCGAGATCAGGCCTCTTGCATTCGTCCCCCTTGTAACGAGCGCTCACGTATTTCTGGGACGCCATAGCGCCGGGCGCGACCCGGTTCACTACGCTAGGTCTTACTGCCATTTATGGGCATCAGCGCCCCTCATGCTCGCTGGCCTTCTTGGGCCACGCTGTCCCTCAGGCCACTTACTGCCCACGGGGAGATTCACAATCCCTGGCGCCCCCCGGAAATACGTGCAACGCCTGCTGGGACCCGCCGCCAGGTCCTGGAACAACACAACAGATGCAAACCCCCAGGGCCCAAGGGCTGCTCCACACGAACAAGCCCCCGCCCTGTGAGCCGCGCCGTCGAGACTGCCTTCATCTGCCGGGCGGGTTCGAACCCACGACCTCGGTCTTCCAGCAGCCTGACCCAACGCGACCCGTGAAGCTCCGATCTGAATGCATCAGGTTGGGGGGTGTGCCAGCCTGAGCAATGGGCTTTACCGTTAGGTCAAAGACCGCCAGCATCTGCCACTTCACGCACGTCATGATCTTATTGCCGTATATATGTGATCCATGCATTGCCACCCTCAGAGCGTGCGAGTCGACCATTATGCCGCCGATTCACCGTCTGTCCAAATCCTTCTCGTCACCATTTGACATATAATTACCAGCGGATGGTATCGACTTTTCTTGGCAGTGCAGGAATAGTCATCGTTTCCGTCATTCCGAATTATCGTCATTCATGCGATGTCAGGCCCTCAGAAACAGGGAAACAACCTTGGATACACGCGCGCAATCTCCTCATCCAGTACTCTGGTCATCTTTCTCCTTTTATTTGTATTTGAATTCAGTACTCGTATATCCTGCTGCTTTATCCGCCTTGTCTCCTAGGCCTTTAGTTATCTCATCCCCTTGCCGCTCTGAAATCCCTGGCCCCATAAGCAAGTAGCATGGCCTCAATCTGATCAGGTCCCCCCCTTCTCTCGTAATCATACCAACCCTCGTAATCTTTGTTCCTTATTATCCACAGTGGGCTGCAATCACGGAGATCGCGGAACCAGCCGAGCAAAGTACCCTTTTCCCATTCCATCCCATTCTTGTCCCCGATGTCGTTTGCATCCGCTCCTGCTTCTAAGAGTATTTTGACCCCTTCAAAGTCCCAGAGTGAAACTGCCATCTGCAACGGTCCAATTCGGTACCCAGCGGCGGTTGGAGCTGCTCCAAGCTGCAGTACTTGCAATAGCACACAGTTATCTTCGCAATAACGACCATGATCGTGTTGAGAAATCAAAGACAATAGCGTCTTCGAAGGATCATAAAATCTTGACCCGAAATCGACTGCAATACTCAAGAAATCTGACCTTCTCCCACCCAACTGTGCACAAAGTTCCACGACAGTCCCTTGAAAGTGATAATATTCGAAATGACCTGTAACTGGATTCACACCGTCAAATTCTAGGTTAAGCTGTGATGTAAGAACCTCTTTTACGTCAACATTCATCAAGAATATTGACAGTACTCTGATATGAACACCTATATGAATCAAGTTAAGTAGCAGCCCGGTGTGATTAACTGTCGGAGGTTTGTGCCAATTAAGTCGCCAGAATTGTTCAGGGTTGGGAAATTTGTCCCCAAGATCGAGGCGAGGGTGTTTGAGAGCACATTCAAGGTCTTCGAAATGAGATTTAGACGGATCTAAGAGATCAAACGCTAAAGCCACTAACTCATCATCTTCACAAAAGTTCTGATTCCACGATTCTATGGAAAGAATTGACGAAGCTAGGCAGTACACACTGAAATCTTCTTTTAGAACATCAACAGTGGCATGGCGATCCCTAATCAAGTCCGAAATATCGTCGTTTGTGGGGTGGAGTGCCTCAAGTATCATCATTTTAGCAAACTCGAGCTTTGTTGTTTTTGTATTGACTCCAAAGAAAGCTGCAGGGACATTCCAGATGCGTTCCGAATCCAAGAATTCCCAGACGGTGTAATGTGCAAAGGATACAGTGTGAATTTTTTGACAATGCTCGATTTTGCCGCGGCTTGAGGTGATCAAGCACCCGCAAAATTCACGGAGGTATTCTTCGTCGTAAATATAATCATGGCTTGAAGGAAGTATAGCCGAAGTGCTTCTTTGAATGGATTGGAGGAGAATAGAGCACGGGATATCTTCGTCCCACAATCTCCCGTGGCAATATATCCATTTTAGGGCATGGTGAACGAATATTCGGCCCTCCTCAGGAATCTGGAGAAATATTCGCTCATAGGTTTCGTCCAGTGTCCTGGGTAAGTTTGTTAAGGCATCTTTGACAATGTCGCTTTCGGGTTTCAAACGTTGCAAGACATCAATCTGACAAACTACCCAGCGAAACCTGTCTCCCAGTGAGAACGCAATCAGAAACGTCACTCGGTTGGAGCTAGACTCACATTCCCTTTGCCTTGATGGACAACGCTTCCAAAACTTCGACTTGCAAGTGCGGCGGCCAAAGACTTAGCCTTGGATGTGTAGATATTCGCGATCGGACGTACAGTCTTATGTCTTCGTCGAGTAGTGGGTTCCGCATTGACACAGGTGCCGAGATTCCGTCCATGACTTTTTCAATGTCGAGATACTCTCGGCTGGTGACAATGACACGAACCTTCTGGAACGTCACATCCGTGACAAGATCTCGAAGAACCTTAAGCAGGTCGGCCCGCTCCCTACTTTCATCGACTGCATCCACCACAAGGTATACGCTGTCAAATTCTTCCACGATGGCTTCGAGAGACCGTAAGAGATCAACGAGACTGGGCTCTCCTCCATGCTTATAAAGGTTATGTAGGTGGGGTGGTATTTTATCCACCTGACGGCAGAGCTGACCTAATATCCATTTAAGGAACGGGGCTGCCTCGTTCTGGTTGTGGCCGAAGTAGCAATAGTAGTAGACGTAGGCGCATTTCTGTGTCGTGGCTCGGTCTTCGCAAAGACTCTTGACACCCTGGATCAAATGAGATGCAAGGATGGTCTTACCGGCTCCGGGCACTCCATGTATCCAAACGCATCGATTATTATTTTCAGTCAAGGATTTCCATTCATCAGATCGGAGCATCCAGTCCCCGGTCCCGGATTCGTATTGGTCGCACGCCCGGTGATGAAGACTGGATGGATCAGTGGCACGAAGCCATTTATAGACCTCAAATCGTTGGGATTCTTATCCAACGTAACGTTAGTAAACGCAAGTTCAGCATAATATCAAAGCTGCCATCTATACCTGTAAGATTTGTGTGAATTTCATTGACCTTGAGCTTGATCTCCTTAATATCTCGACTTGTTTAAATGTCAGCACGAACACCCAAACTCCCAACTCCCATCGTAGGGCTTCTACTACCTACCCAGCTTCTGTTGTGAGCGCTAGACTGATAGTAGTTTTGTACTGTGTGATCTCATCTAGGAGCTTCGTTGCCTTCGCTGTCTTGAATGGCCAAGCTAAAGCTTCCAAAGTAGGCTTCACTCTTCGTTTCTTGGAGCTCGCCCCCGATGCGCTGCGGGTAGGGTTGGTGGGGAAAAGTGCCTCAATCTCCGAGACAGCCCTCCGACACCCTTCGATAGGGCCCGAGCTGGCAAACAAATCGGCTAGCGCTATTGTCTTGTTGCTGCAAGACGCGATAAAGTTCAAATTTCCCAACATCGACTTGATGGCTGATATCTCAATAAGAAATGCTCGAATATCGGATGGAGCATCGCGAACAGCCTTGATGTAGCTTTTGCACAGCGCGATGATCCTGTCAGCCACTTGGACAACTGCGAAGACGCTAGCGCTGATGCTTAACGGGTCCATGATGGCTGAGGCGTTGTGTCTGATGCAGGTTCGGGCGACAGGGGTGATTGATTCACTGGATATATGAAAATGACGACGGGATTTGCAGAGAGTGAGGTTTGTTAAAAGAGAGAGACAGAAAATCTGCAGCCCTGGGATGCGCCCAATGAGGCAGTGCGCCTTTCCTGCATGGCATCAGGCTGTGGATTGACTAATGAGCGAGCGCGGTGTCACCAGGCACGCTCAACGTACCCTGCAGAACATGGCGATGCTTGAATTTTGGAACACAGAACCATTTCATCAGCAACCCACAAATAAATCGGTCGTGATGCTATGTAACAGCAAACAATAAGCACCTATGTTAGACCCAGTAACCGCTATACCTTCGTATCCTGGATTATTATCTCGGGGTGGTGTTTAGGTGCAAAGGGTGCCTTTTAAATTTTGTGGAAAGGAGCACAAGCTGAGATTCTGAGCGAGGAAGAGAAACGACAAATGGTCCAACGACATGTCATGGCAAAATATTTACGCACGAGTATACAAGGCATGGTGTGATGGCTGGGACTTCGCGGTTGGGTTTGATCATGCCACTCGCCATCCCATTTCATGTCTCCCAATTAAAGTTTTGGTCCAGGGCGAGCTTCTTTATTTTTTTTTGGAACCCGGCTAACTTGAACAACACTTCCGAAGCCCCGATTACCCTAAACATCCGCATGGGGCTTGGAGTGCGAAGTAGCGTCTGAATAGAGTGGTGGGGTTTGCCGAGAGTGGACTCAGTGGAGGCCGGGGAGCCGGGCGGGGGGCAGGGCACACTCTCGGCTATGGTAACATTCTCAGCGCAAGAGTTACTGCCGACCGTCGGCAAATCCGTAAACAAGTTGCGATTGAGCCTCGTCTCTTCTCCAACTGCGAGTTAAACCAATCCAGACTGTTTGTCAGGATCCACTGCCTCTTTCGGAGGTCTGTCGACGAATCACATGGCAGCAAGACTCGTAGCACAGCTCGGCCGGCATGTACCATGCCTAATCTTCAAAGCACTTCGTATTCCAGCCCACAAGGCACCCTGGTAGCTCTAGTGCTCTTGGCAGAGGCCCAAGAAAAAGAAAGCCTTAGCTGGACTCGTGGGAACATATCGGAGGACAGGGTTCTCGACTCCTTGGCGCGGCTTGTGGATGGGGGCACCTCTGAGATACCGGTGAAAGGTCTAGTCTTATCGTCTTGTCCGGGTGGCACGACGGCTAGAATTGCGGCTCTGCACATAACTGAGTTATGCTCCAGCTCGCTGGGTTTCCCCGTCGTACTACAGTGAGTCAAGAACGGTAGCGGCCTAAATGGACCAACGCCATGGTGCAGGGTGTAAGGCAGATTTGCCCTAAAACGTTAATCTCATGAGTCTGGCCACTCGCCGATCGCCGATCATTGCCCTCCCACAGCCTCGTAAAGCCTAGAGCGCGAAGTCTCGGCCTCAGCTCCTGCAAGCCACAGCAAGACAATTCGTCAAGACAAACAGACTATCGACGATAATGCGATATCCTTGACGCCTCACCCGTTTAGCACCACAGGTGGCTGCTTCAGCATTTACTGTGGTTGGGTCAGCTGGGCGACACTCGCACTTTCATTTCCAGCGCTATAACCGCGGTATTTGATCCCCCAGCGTCCGCTCAACATTCACGCGTATATCCCCTTTTGCTCCTTTTAATTATTTTCTGATAATTTTCAAGACGACCTCGCCATGTATTGGGTACCACTCTCTGCGGAGGCTGTCCTCCTTGGAGCCCTGCTCCACAATGTCAACGCCATGGTACCGAGATACCATCCAGCCAGAGAGGAACATGTGCGGGCCATGCCAACAGCGACAGCAGCCGCGATGGCACTCGATGACTTAATGAGCATTGCGGGACATGACCTGAGATACCGCGCGGCCGAGACAACCACCGACATCTTCACCCTCACTGTATCCCCTGACGAGACCTGTGGATATCTATCAGGTTCCGCAGGGGTGGGCATTACTTGCGATAACGGGGCATTGTGCTCGTGGGAGGTGACTTCCATCGGCGCTATTCTTTGTGGAGCTACTGGCTATGTTCAATGCATCCCCATGAGTATCGCTACCGACTCAGAACAATGCAACGACGTGTGCCAGAGTAACTCGTTCAATCTGATATGGTAAGATATCATTTTGACGTCCTCCCTCCCAGCCTGCTAACCTGGTAAATCCTTGCAGCACGGATACTGCTTCGCCGTACTGCCGTACCTATGATTTCCCGAGCGGTGTCCGCGACTACAGGTGTGCACCAACACCCGTAACAGCGGTCCAAAGTGCCGACTTCACCTGGGACGGCCAAAGTGATCCCCAATTCATCACAACAGTTCTAGACGATGAAACTATATCAACTTCATCATCATCCACGACCTCGACCACGACCACGACTACTTCATCATCCTCCACAGACCCTGTCCCTGGGCCAACCGATCCTCCCGTTCCTAAGCCCAAGTCCAAGACACCCATCGGCGCTATTGTTGGAGGTGCAGTCGGAGGCGTGGCTGTCATCGCTCTCATTGTCTTTGGCGTCATCTACATGCTTCGAAAGAATAAGAAACCCAAGGATCCTGCAGCCAACACCGGGCCAGCATACATAGCCCCTACAAACTTCGGTCCTCCCCCTACGGATCAACAGCAAATGCAAATGGTCGGGTCGCTCGATGTGAAGACCGCCATGCCGAACTCGCCGGTTCAGTCGGTCCATCCGGATTGGCAGCGGCAATCAATGGCTGCGCCCAACACTGCCGTTAGCCCCATCTCCCAGGCAGGGTGGGGACATCCCCAACCGTTTCCTACTCCTGTCCCGGCCCCGGCCTACGAAGCTCCGGGCCATGAGGCCCGTGAGCGCGACCCTGTCTACGAAATGGGTGACGATAGCGCTACGAGAAAGTAAAGAATTGCTGGCACGCCATTTACTTTTCGTGGTACGGTTATCGGAAGTTATTTTTATGTGATTAGACGTGTAGTCAACATCCTACCGGATACATTGCAGCAACCAAGTGTCTGTTGCTAGGTTGCGATGAATTGACACGGGTTCTTCGCTTCGTTTGTGCGTGCGGCGTGTGACCAGTTTCGCCATTCGCGCATAGCAAATGTTTTACAGGACGGCTGCGAATCGCCGGCTTGTTCCATATTGGGCTTCATAAAGTTGGGCCCAGACAGAACCATTTCTGATAAATACCATTTTCCACCCACTCACTAATGTAATGTGAAAGAACTTGAGCCTCGAATTGTTACGAGCTGGTTGAGCTTACATCCCATGCACTGGGATGACCGTGATCTACTACCCCCAAAAAGTCCTCTGCTACAAATAGTATTCTACACAAGTGAGGATATAAGCTAAATTATCAGTATCGTCTTGTGATATGATGAGAACGGGATTTTGGGTACATGATTTATCACTGGTGAGCTCGCTATCTCTCTTTTCTCGGTACCCGTGATTATCCCTTGCCTTTGTCGAGTAATGAATGCCTACGTACTTTAAAAAAGCGGATGCTGAGAACGAACAGGTGTAAGTGTATATGAAGGCACACCGTCGCTGCTGTGGACCGCAAATGAAACGCGTTGGGAATTTATGTTCAATATCGTTTGAATAGTCACCATATAATCCGGTTGCGCCATCAAACAGGAATGCTTTGCGCCACCGTTCAAAACCCAGCCGTCGATGGTTGCCGTGCGGAGACCATGGGATGTGACATGTCTAGCCTCTGCTGCAGCGTCGGCCGCATACTCGCACTCCCGCTGCGCAGCATGTCGTGTTGTCGCGACTCGATCCTGCCACTTGATATTCTGCTTCCTCACTGGCGTCACTAGCGGCTTCTTGATTATCAATTTTGGTCCTGCAGCTTCTAACTTGTTTACCCGTTCCTTGGGGCCACCTGTCTCGCGCGGTTCGACCTCACCCGCTTCCAGCCGTCTTGTTAGACCTTGCAGAAGCCCCTGCGTCGAGCGGTTCTGGGTATTTGTAGGCCTCACTTTTCTTGAAGACATTCTTGCTCTGCCGACATAACCATATCTGCGTCTAATGGATCGATAAAAGCTTCTGCGGGTCGAAAGTGAGGAATGTTGATTGCAGTGACTACACCATTAGGACCAGAGTCGCCGTTTGTGATTGTCGCGCCGGGTGTTTCGGCTAGGGTATCGAGCCTCACGTCTTCGGCCCGCTCCCTCTTGCTCTGACACAGCTGCTTGGCGTCGAGAAAAATCTGGTGTCGTTATCGTTCGACGCTGATACTGGAACCATTGCCGTTATCATGTGGTGCATCGGCGGAAGTGCTAGGATGGGGCAGTGAATTGGCGTCGACGCTACCTCTACCCGGGTCGTGCAGGCTCTGAAGCTCTCAAAAAAGCGTATTTTACGTCGCTAATGCCATCCAGGAAGCTTCGAGTCATGATGTTCTCAGACCGTTTCTTGAACTTGTTCATGGACAGTTATTGTCCAGCCGGTGAATGGCTTAAAAGTGAAAAAAGGAAGCCCAAGTTTGGTATCTGACTCTCTAAGAGAAAGAGGCGGGGCAACACACCCTGCTGCCGATCTCTCCATGGGCCCTCGCTTCCGGTGCTTTTAGCACGCGTGCTGCGTCCAGCCCCTGGGAGACTCCTAACCTGCATTGTGTTAACTACGTTACGCGTGATGCGGGAAGCCCGATCCCGAGCTTCAAGCTCGAGGTCGGGCCTGAGGCATCAGGCCTTGTGCGGTCACGTGGGCCGGGATCCTTACGGTCCCGAGCCCACGACCGCAGAGATAGAAAAACAACCTTCTTTCTTACATTCTGAATACCCTCACATTGTGACCCTCGTATTTTAATATATTAAATGGTAGTAATTGTAGCTATCGTATAGTTAACTAGCCTGTAATTTACTTTGATGGTACCATGGCCGAAGCTGACTAACCAGGTCCTCTAATTTCGGGCTGACTAACTATAATTATGTGATCCTTGGTAGTATAATTAGTTTTCTCCTAGATCCTGACCTTTATAATAATACTAGAACTATAGCCTACTCTATATCCCCCTTATACTATTATCCTTAAGTGATAATTATATTAAAGTATAATATCCCTTAAAGAAGTGTACTTAAAAATACCCTTTCTTCCTGTCTTGTAGATTATTATTATACTAAATGCTAATTTTACCTCCTAAGCTAGCCTATTATGGGTATTAATATTAGCCAAGCCCTTATAAGAAAAAAGTAAAAAAAGGAAATTAAATAAATTTAAACTTATAGTCCTATTATAATCCCCGTATATAGATTATATTATTGACTTTTATATTTTATTCTACTATTAGTTAGCTATAAGAATCTTAATATTATCTTACTTAACTTAAAATCCTATAATTATAGTTAATATTAATATTAATTATCTCCCTTTATTTTAATTAGTAAAAATAGAATTAACTTTAATTCTTTTTATTACTTAACTTAATTAAATCTAGGGTTTCTAGATATTATAGATTATAGTCAGATCCCCTAAAACTATATTAAGAATTATATACTATAAGTATATAAAGATAAAGTAATAGATAGTTAACTCTATTTTAAGAATAGAGAAAATTTAATTCCCCTAATTAATTAAAATTAGAATAATATTATAATTTCTTAGGTGGGTATCCCTTAGTTAACTTATTATAATAGTTATAACTTATCTAAGGCCTTATATTATTATATTAAATTAATAATAGATCTATAATATCTCTAGAGATAATAATATCTCTATAATTTAAGTATATAAGGCTATTATAATTCCTAGAATTATAATAGTCCACTCTTATATCTTAAGTGATAATAAGTTATTTAATCCTATACGTATAATAATATAATATAAGTATTTCTTAGTAAACCCTTAAGATATTAAGAATCTTAATAGGTAGGTTATAATTAGATAGTTTAAGGATCTATATAATATTAAGATTCTTAGATAGGGTCTTTATTATTCCTATTTTCTAAGTGAGATTCTTATTTAAGAGATCCTTAAAATATTAATTTTTTAGGATAGTAATATTATTTATAGTCTTTAATACTTTATTTTAAAGTTTATTATCTAAGATAGTTATATATAAGATCTCCTTAGACTATCTTATACTAGGATTATTAATCTAGACTATCTTAGCTAGTAATAGAAGACTATTATAAAATAATTTAATTTTAACTTATCTAATAAATCTATTAGTATTAAGCTTATTATTATAAGAGGCTCTCTGAAATATAAAGATAATATCCCTGAACTACTTAATTCTTAGAGTCTAATCTAAAGTTATAAGACTGTCCTAAACTCTAACCTATTACCTTTACGAGGAAATTAGTATAGTTCTATATCTTATTATAACCTACCCCTTAATAACTCTTTAAATAATAGTAAGATAATTATTAATACTCTCTATTAAGTTTAATAGAATCAGTCTTATATTTTATCTATAGCTAGAAATAACTCTTAGAAGAGGGTTAAGAAGGAGACTATTAGTATCTTTAATCTAGATTATAAGGATCTTAAGAAAACAGGATTAATTATTAGTTAGGATAAATAGATTTATATTAATATATATCTCTTCTATAAGTATTTTCAAGTCTTTAAGTACTATAATAAGAATTCTTTCTAGGATTATTATATCTCTATACTTAGAGATAGAGCTCAGGGATAATTTATAAGTGAACTTAGTACAGGCTAGTATAATAGACTTCTTAATATTCTTATCTATAAGTTCTATAAGAAGTTAATAGCTTGCTTTAAATACCTAGATATTAAAATTATAACTGATTTCTATACTAGAAAGTATATCTTTAGTCTTATTAATAATAATATTAGCCTTATATAATAAGTCTAGTATAAGATAGTATATATTAAGTAACTTAGTATTATAGAGGAGAGATTTATTATCTAGATAATCTACTTACAAATTAATTATAAGATCTCTTATCTTCTTAAGATATTAAGGTTAAAAGATAGATTATCTGATTTTATCTAGGAATATAAAGACTTTTAATTAGTAATCACGGAGATAGTCTGATAATAATAAGGATATTAAGATAATTACTTTTCTATCTAGTAAGACTATAACTGCTCTAGTAGATAAAATCATAATTATAATTAATATAAAAACTAATCTCAAGACTAACTCTAAGACTACTATAATAACTATAATTATAATAATTAACAGGATAATTATAACTGCCCTTTCTAAGATAATTATAGAGCTTAAGATAATAATAATAATAACCACTATTAAAATAAGTCCTGAGATAATTATTATAATTATAATTATTATAATAGCCTAAAAAAGATTACCTTTAAAAAGAAATACTAAATAACTAAATCTAAACTTAAGCTTAAGACTAATTAGAGTCCTATTATCTCTAATATTAATAATAAGGATAAGGCCTCTCTATCAGATTCTTTAGCCTTCTTAGTAAAATCCTAATAGGTTTATATTATAGCTATAACCAGATTAATCTCTGACCTTCCTATTAATCCTAGCTTTACCTGTGAGACCTGCTAATACTCTTTCCTCTTAGAAATAGTCTTGGAGGAATATAACCTCACTAGCTACTATATCTTGCCCTAATAGATAGTTAGAGACAAGCCTTACTATCTAGTAAGACCCTTATAGTATAAGTATTATAAGGAGACCTTCCTAAGCTATAATTATCTCTTCTATTATCTCAAAACCTATTATAAGGGACGAGCCCTGAGTTTATCTAATAAGAGGGAATCCTAAATTATATATCTAAGTTATAGAAGTAAGCTCACTATATATTTATAGTGATTTCTATAAAAAATAAGAGTGGATATTAATTGATTCCAGGAGCCAATCCTAAGGGAGGAATAGGAAGTCTCCTTTAGCTACACCCTAGTAAAGATTTCTTCCCGATAATAATATGGGGCTGCTTACTAGTCCCAGAGCTCCTCGGACCTAGAGTTATCCAGGTCCATGCAATCTAGGCTTAGCCTCTAATAGGTCCTCCTTCCTTACCTTTTTTAGATCTTACTATGAGGTTGTAGCTAATCCTTATTAATATCCTAATTAATCTTTAGTTCTGACCTAACTTATCCTATCTCTTATTATACCGGGTGTGGTCTTGTAATCTCTCTCTAATTTGGTTATTCTCGGTTATACCTAATATCAGGTATAGCTATTCCTTAACTACTATATAGCCGTAGGGATCACTCTTTATCAATTGTATTCCTAATTAGGTAAGTCTCTGTAAACGACCTTTCCCTTAATAGTAGCTATTATATCATAAATTGCTATTATTCTCTATATACTAGTCTTAATTAGGTTATATATTATACGCACTAGTAATAATAGTTATGTTAGCTCTTGTGGCTATTACTATATACAGTACTTAATTAGGGCTAAGTTATTGTGATTGTTAGGTGGGTAATTATTAGGTTATATATAGCTTGAGGTAAATATTATTATATATTAGTATTTATTAAAGGAATAAATAGTTATAAAGATAATAGAGAATAATAGGATATTACGATCCTATTATTCCTCTAGAATATTTTAAATTGTTAGCTTTATAACTATTTAAATATCTCAATATCCTGTATAGGTCATAGTCTTCTTCCTTCTCTAACTTAATTAACTTTTTATATATTATCCTTTCTTCTTAAATTCCTTATCTTACTATAAATATATTACTAATTGCTTAGTAGTAGATATTAATATTCAGACTCTCCTTACCTTCTCCGCGAATATAGTATAAATATTTAGTCCTTTCCTTTTATATAATAAGTAAGTAGCTAACCTATTATATAGTCCTATTAGTTATAAATATTATTTGGCTAACGCGGCTACTTGGCGGCCTAGTAAGACCACATACTGTAAGGGCACAGAGATCCCACTGCCCGCCCCTATCTCCTATAAGACAAAGTCTAGCTATTAATTACTCTATTATCTTACTATATACTCATTATTAACTTACTTAATAGCTATCTCTGATAAGTGTGCCCACTGTTAGAAGAATAATAAGCCCTACTTTAAGGTAAATATACCTTTCCCTTTATGTATTCTCTACTAACTTATTATAATATAGCTAGCCAAGAAGTAATGTATAATCCTTAACTATCTCTTCACTGTTATTAATAATATCAAGGAGCTCCCCGCTAATAAGTATATCATAGCTACTATAAGTATTCTGCTTATTTACCACAACCTAGCTAACCCCCTACAGGCCTCTACTTGCAAGGCCGTGAAGTAGGTATTATATTATATCTCCCACAGAGATAAGGCGGTGTGCACTTACTCCGCTCTCACTATTACTATCACTGATGAGGCCTGTGTCTCTAGTAAGATTACTATACTCTTATAGTATATTATTATTATGGGCCTCTTAGTTTAGATTGATATTACTAACACCCTCCGGGGTATTCTCACTAATCTTGAGGGTAATGTGATCTCGCTATCTAGTTATATTAGCTCCACCTCCCTCCCCGAGGATATTACTAATAAGGACAAGAATAATAAGGATAAGGAGGACAAGGAATAAATACCATCCTCTCTCCCGCCCCCACTATAACCCTCCCACACTCTCACTATATTATTATTACTTATTTTTTGTTTTTTTATTTTAGGTTTGCCCACTAGGCTTAATTCTATATAGTTAGTGTGTCCGTAACCCCTATATAGGGAGAAATTAACTAAATTACTATAATCTTATTATCTCTGTGATGATTATTCTTATAAATATAAACCTAGCCTGTCTTATAATAGCACTTTCCCCTTACTTTATAATTACTGCGGGGGCTATCTAAGATCCTAATTAGCCTATATTTTACTTTATAATAGTTAAGTACTTAGAGATCTTATAGGTTATCTATTAACTCCTAGTTAAGTTATTTATATCCCTTTTAATATAATAATACCTTATATATGATATTATAACCTTATCTCTTATTATAGGTATAGAGGATCTTTTTTATCTTAAACTTATTATCTTCCTTTACTTATATTAATAGTGGTTAGATATTATTATTCTTTTAGTCTAGAAGGGAGTTATTCTATACCTTCTTTAAGAAATTAATATAAAATCGCGAATAGGTTACTTTAGGTATATTTAACTTAATTATATATAAGTTAATAATTTTCGTGACTTAGTATTTATAGTATAATTAGTCTAATTTCCTCGAGGGTCTTAGTATTTTGAAATTCCTAAGATTAAGCTAGATAAGGTCTCTAACTCTAAGCTATTTACTAGGTTGTTATTTCTTATTTACTTTCTCCTTATAGTATTATTAGACAATAACTAACATAACTTAGATAAATTTATAAATATTATATAACTTTTATACTAACTCTAGTATAATAATCTTATTATTATTCCTTAGGTTATATTCCTTAATCTTCTCTATTTTAAAGATATTAATATAATAGTTATACTTAATAAAAAAAGGACTAAACTTAGTTAAGGTATATTCTCTATTATTAAGTGCGAGTTATATTATAAGTAAATAGTAATCCTAGTCTTTCTATAAGTAAATAATATAAGTATATAGATAAGCTTAGATCTCCTAGTTATAATATTTAGAGATTCTATCTATCTGAGAGTGATATATAGTATTAAGGTATTACTTAATCCCTATAAGCTTATAGAAGATATACTAAAAGTTATTTATCTAATTAATATCTCTATTATTAATAATAGAATAGGATATCCCGTAGAAGTAATAGTGATAGCTAATAAATCATTGTATATATATCTTAGTATTTATAGTAGTTATCTCCTCAAGGATAATAGCCTATATAAGATAATTAATAATTACCCAGAGATAGTAAGAACTACTAATATCTAAAGCTAGGAGATCTATAATAAAGTTTATAGTAATATTATTTTGAGGTTATTATAAGATTAGAAGGGATTTTAATAGGCCTTTCTTAACTTCCCTCTAAATATAACTCTGATTATAGAGATTATAATTAGTAGTAAAGATATAAATAAGCTATAAGTAACCTAACTAAAACCAATATCTTTCTATAATTATTATAATATTATTTTATCCTAGGTAATTAGAGGTAATTATATTATATTCTAGTTAAATAATATAAGTTTATAGTATATTCTTAGTAATCTCCTAGGGGTTTTTAAAACTATTATCCCCTAATATTTATAATCAGTCCCTATAGGTTAACTACCCTTAGGGAATTACTTGACAGTCTATAATATTAATCTTAAATTTTAGTTCTAGGGGGAATCTATAGACCTCTTACTTGATAGTTATAATTATATTATAGTAAGTTAAGTTTTCTTAGGAGATTATCTCCTATAATTACTATAATTCCGGGAATAATAGGAATACTACTCTTAATATTATTAAGTATACTGTGAGTTAGATGTAGGTCCTTTCTGGTATTATGGAGTCTGGGATGAGTTACCAGAACCTTTCTTTTTCCTGGTTATCAATTAGGTCTTAAGGGGTATCCTAATTATAGTAACTTAATATATCTATTATAGTATTCTCGCTGTCTAGTTAGTAATGTAATGTGAAGTTATATACTTATAGGTTACTAGTCTAGTAACTTTATTAGGCGGAGAGGTATTATTTTATTATAAAGTAAAGAAGGTTTTTATAATTAGTAATTACCTTAAAAGACTTATAGTTCCTTAGCTCTACCCTCCAGGTATCTAAATAGCTTATAATTACTAATATCTCTTAATTATAAATCAGATAGTTATATTTATATTTAATAAGTTATTATAAGTGGAAAGTGACTAGGTAATAATAACCTTTATTATCCTCTTATAAGAGGGCTCCTCCCAATATATAATCCGAGCTATCTGACTCTATAAAAATCTTCCTATTTGGGTTTTATTTTACTAGTACAGGAGCCTCGCAGAAGTGATATTTTAGTTCCTAGAATATTACTTCCTAGCTAGGTCCCCAGATAAAAGGGATATCTTTCTTAGTAAGCTTAGTAAGGGATATAATAATATCTGAGAATTCAGGTATAAAGACCTGATAATAATTAGTAAATCCCAGAAAGCTCTGAATCCTCTTAACTATTATAGGTACTTTCTAATTGCAGATAGCTTATTATTTATTAGGATTATAGAATACCCCTTTCCTTATCTTGATAATAAAGCCTAGATATTTAACCTCCTTGACTATAAATTCACACTTCTTTAAATCCAGGCTAAATCCGGCTTCTAAGAGGGTGCTAAGAACTCGCTATACCTTTATTATATAATCTTTCTAGGTATTACTTGAATAGATTAATATATTATTAAGATATATTATAATAAAGTCATTTAGATCCTATTATAGGATCTGATTAATATACTACTAGAATATAGTGGGGGTATTACTAAATCCAAATAGATATACTAGTTATTTAAAAGAGCTAAATCTGGTATAGAAAGCGATTTTAGCTTTATGTCCCTTTACTATTTAGATCTTGTGAAAGGTAGTTACTATATCTAGCTTAATAAACCAGCGGGCCCCTAATAGGCTCTATAGGGTCTCTGTTATTAGGGGTAGGGGGTACTAATCTTATTATATAATTATATTAAGTATGTAATAATTATAGTAGAAGTGAAGACCCCCTTTAAGTTTCTTGACAAATAACACTGGGGCTATAGTAATAGAACTATTAACCTATATATAGCTCTTATTAAGTAAGTCTATAAGTATCTTTTATAAGACTAGTAACTCTTCCTGAGATATATTATAAAGAGAGCCCTATAGTAGAGGTAGTTCTTTATTTTCTAGGCCTTACTATAAGTTCATTTCATGGTTAATACTAGG